>NW_019775765.1:8275-85467 GCF_001039355.2 Lingula anatina | reverse complement strand
GGGTGGGAGTTTTGTAGGTCACAATGGCCCACAGAAGCCTGTGCAGAATTTCTGGTCACTTCTCTTTTGTCTGTTAAAATGGGATGCACTTTTTTCTTTTATCTGTTTTCATAACTGGAATATTGGCCAATGTCCTCTTAGCTGACACGTGCTCCATGTTCACACAGATATAAGTGTGTAGTGGTTTTAAGAAAAATTCTGATTGCCATATTTCCTTACCACATGTAACCACAATAACCATATTAGTTTTGGGGTTAAAAAGTTATTAAAAATGTATTTCTCAAGTGAAGTATTCAACAGATGACATTCTTTAATGACTACTTGTAATTAAAAAAATCTTTTTAAAAATGTTAATGTTTATAATTCCAACAATGACGTTTAAACAAAGATATTGTAGTAAATTACTATATTGGAACTAATTTCACAGAAAATGTTAATGCCGAGTTGAGGGTTTTCAGAAAGGGGTGGGAGATAGTACTAGGGGGAGGGATACTTTTGGCCCTGGGGCAGGGAAGTTATATAACACCTGGACACATCACATGACAAAATATTAAAGACATTGATGACTGAAATGGAATTCATCCCCAGATAACACATATCTTTGATAAAGGCTTTCACCACATGAAAGATAAATTAAATTAACTTTGAAGGCTCTTTTTCTTTTTCAAATACAAGTGAAATATATTTGCATTATCAAAAATAATTCAGGCCAAAGTCTGTGAGATCAAGTGCACTTCACCTTGTTCTATATAAATCCTCTTATATCACATAAATTCTTAAATCAACTCTACCATATGGTGTTTCTTATAATATTTACTCTAATATGTGTGCAATAGCCAATACTGTGCTATGTTTACAAATACCAGATAAAACTGCATCACAATTTTATGTTAACCTTTTGTGCATGTTGAGTAGATGCTAAAAAGATGATTGTAAAAGACCACAATTTTTATGGACAAATACTATACTAGTATGTTATAAATATGTTATATTATATTCACCACTTGCCAGTAAAACTTACAATAGTAGAGAGTCCCAAACTAAATGGACCTCCCTTAGCTTTATAAAGTGAGGAATTAACAAGACAATTTATTTTGAACATTTGTCCTGCTTTCTCAAACAATGATAAACAAAAGCATGCATGCAATTTTGATACAGGCAATTACTTTTCTGAATATGTTGTTAGACAGCATTTTTCACTGAGGTTAAGATTTCACAATCAATTAATTAATGTCTACAGAATATTTTCTTTTCTACTTAAATCTGAAACTCCTGAAACCAAGTTACAGGCAAGTGAGAAGAGGGGATACAACTTCCATATATTCATTACGTCTTGTGATAAACATTTTTTCAAGTAGGCCTATTTACAACACATAAAACAATAAATATATAATATTATTATGTATTCGGCAGATTGTTCATAACAGGTGTAAAGAAGAGACCAAAACTAGGTACTTAAATCCAATAATTTGTACACCAGCATCCTACATTACATATTAATAATTATTAATATTAACAACAATGCAGACTTGACACATGTTATACATGTAAGAGTGGTTGCTTATCATTATTTTAACAATATTTCTCAGACAGAAATGTGAAATGTGTTATTGAGGATAATCAAAATCCACTACATACAGTGACAAGTTATATTTATAAGAAAACTGATGATAAAATAAAATATTAATAATTAAAGAACAAATTTAATGAATGTTTACATGAAATAATTATTCGTTAAATTGTATGATATAAATTAATAATACGACATTAATGGGCGTTTAAAGGTCACAATATGTTTCGTGCCACAATTATGCGGTTAAAACATGTATTTTTAAAATCTGTTTAATCAGACTTTATGATATCATGGGTACGTCTCCATATCGAACGTAGTGCTAGTACTGCAGCAGGGTATAAGTATGCTGTACGCAGTGCACAAAATTAGCTCTGGACAGTGACACTGACAGCGGTTCCAAAGTTATCCGGCAATCAAGTTCTCAGTCTAATCCAGGTTACGATTTGTAAACGTTGAAGGGCATGATAAGTATTACATGAAAATATGACTAAAATTTTACAATCCTATGAATGAATGAATAATTGCAGCACAATATTGTAAAACTCACCATTTCTCCAGTTCTGCCACGCTTCCGGAAGTGATGTTGTGTTTATCTGGTTAATGTCGCAAAAACAACACCACTGTAACATACCTTGAAATTATTACTACAGCAACTAAAGTGATTGATTTTACTTGTTTAAATTATTTTACTTCTTTGCATATTGTATTTTGTCTGTTTTCACAGGAAAACGTGTTAACTATGTGGTCAAAAGTTTACGACAATGAAGTACCTGCGCACGGAGAGCATATGTAAACATCAGACATTCCGGTGAATAAATGTGAGCGAAAATATCAACCTAAGTAATTTCTGTGATTGAGAGTACAAGTTTAATTATGCAAAACACAAGTGAACTTTCATGCTATTCGTCTGCTGTCGTAATAATAATATGTACTTTTTTCGCACTAGGGCGGACAGCATTTCAAATAGACTGTAGCCTAGGAACCGTAAACATATTTGCATTCGCTAATAACACGAAAATGCATGCGCTAGCACACTTGTTTAGGTTTTTTTAATGTGTTCTTTATGTGCTAACGTAGCATGCATAGAAATATAAATAAAACTAAAATGGCAAACGCGTGATTGTTCGTTATTATCTGATATATATTACTTTGTAATGTCAACTTACATGTATGTACATGTATGTACAAACGGTCATAAATTTTGATGTAATGATTCATTTTTTTTTCTTCAGGGAGCCACACATCAGTCGTTTAACAAAATAACTATGTAATCTACATAGGGACACAGATGGCCAGCAGTTGGCACTGAGGAATTCATGTATGCTTACAATATGGATGACAGCATGGGGCATACTAGTACATGTATCCAGTCATAGTGAAGGAAGATGAATACATATCACCATGTTTGATTGAGCGATTATAATGACTCAAACCATTAATTACTTTGGCCCCCTGTGTGCTCTGTAAGTTTATGGAGCATAATTCCTCCCACAATGGTTCCAGGCAAACAGGTGTCAATTTGTTTTTCTTTAAATTATTCCCACCCCAATTATTCCTGCTATTCAAATGAATGGTATTGCATATTCTAAGAACAACAAATAAACAAACTATGTATGTCTAGAACCCACAGCATACAGAAGATGTGAACATTTACTAAACACTGGTACAATGTAAATGAACAACACAAGAACATAAAATGAGTGATGTTCCGTATTCTGCAGAGCAGATCGACGAACTGCTCAAATGTGCTATCTGTCTGGACCGCTTCCGCAATCCCAAACTTCTTCCATGCCAGCATACCTTCTGTGAGTCTCCATGTCTGGAGGGATTGCTGACAGCTGGGTCCAGGGTGCTGAAATGCCCAGAGTGTCGATCTGAACATTTTCTACCATTAAGTGGAGTCAGATCTCTGCCCAATAATAGGTTCATTTTAAGCTTCCTTGATATTGCTAGAAATGGGAACCAACAAACGAGGACCTCTTCTTCTAGTTGTCAGGTAGGTTAAACGGGTACTGTATTTAGTTTTATTTCATTTTCACAATTTGAAAGAAATTGGTCATTAATTATTGTTTATTTTTCATTAGAATACGTCTTTAATAATTTTGAAATGTGTTAGAAAAAATAAAATCATATATTAAATATGGATCTATGACAATTACTTCGCACTGTAAATTGTATTTTGATTTATTTTATTATATAATTCAAATGCATGAAAACTGTAAAGTTAAAGGCAGAGTCTATGGTGTTTTCAAAATTTAGGTTTGTGAAACAGAGGCTGCAGAAGCTCTAGTTAGGTGCGCTCACTGTAACAAGCAAGTCTGCGGCAACTGTCAAAGGTCACATGTCAATCAGCTGAAACATGAGGTGGGACGCCTCGTTAACCAAATGCGACGTGGTGTACCCAAGCTCTCTGATTGCATTGGTAGGGTGGAGCAGACCACCACTCATATTCAACAGAGGGCTGATGCCCTCAAGTCTGAAGTAACTCAGGTACTAAAAGGAATATTTTAAAGTAGCATTTTTACCACTGTTTTATTTGCCTTTATTATTATTTTTAAAGGTTTTTCATTAAGATAGTGACCAATACTTTAAATGTACAAGTATTGTTGCCATGAAAGTTTGTGAAATTCTAGTTAAAAAAATTCTTTTACATGAAAAATTTGCAAATTAAATTAAAAACAAATGATTTCCACTATATAGATTTCACATATATCAGTATTGTTTTATTTCTCTGACCAGGTGATAGAACTTCAGATCAAAGCCCTCAGAGACAGAGAGCGTATGCTGCACAGTGAGGTGGACACCTTCCTTCAGGCTGAGTCTAGATCACAGCGACTCCATCAAGAAAACATGGAAGTGGAACTGGCCAGTTTGTCCAGCTACTGTGATGCTACAGAGGATGTCCTGAACAGGGACAACAGTGCTGTCCCCGACCTCGACCTTGTCAACATGAAGAGGCAGTGCCAGGAGTATTTGGACCAGCTGCAGGAGGCAACACAGGAGGGGTCTGTCCCCAGGAGACAAATGAGGCTAGAGGTCCAGTCGCAACCCCTTCATTCTCACATAATGAACCTGGGACAGCTTGTAGTCTCTGCCACAAGCACAAGATCAGCCAATGGACCCAGTAGTAGGCATGCTTATGGTAATACAAATTCTGAATTAAGTACAAGCAATTCTAATACTGGGTCAAGGTTAAGTCAAGGTAATCAAGGTCAAGTTAGCTCAGGGCAAGGTCAGTCAGGTCAAGGTCACTCAGGTCAGGCTAGTGGAGGTTCCAATGCTGCAGGCAGCAGGATATCCCCAAGAGCTGTAGATAGAGGCTCGTATGCTCTATATGTGGGAAGTCACCATCTTGTTGATGGGTTGTCCCCAAGACAGAATCATCAGTTAGTGAGCCGTGGTTTGGAGACTGCTCTAAGTAGGCCAAGTGCCACTGCTTCAGTGAACACAAATAATGCACAGAGACTTCTCAACAGGGCACGGAATACATACAGTGGTAATGATGATAGGCCTGCAGGTATGATGGGAGGGGGTGCCAGCAGTACATATAGTCCAAGGCAGTTGAATAATAATGTCATCCCAAGGGATAGACAAAGGAATGATATTAGTAGGAACACTCAGGGAGCAGCAAATACTTTCCCAAGGACTAATAGGTCAACAGCTTCAAACCAGACAGCCAGTCAGATTACAAGGCAGAGCCCACAACCAGTCAGAGATTCTGTACCAAATGGTACAGTTGAGACAAGAATTAGAGAAAGGACATTTGTGTTGGAGGATGCTAGTCAAGGTACCACTGAGGCGGATGAGAGGTCCCCAAGGGATGGTACGCAGGCGAGAAGGTACAGAACCCCTGTGACATTTGACATTCCACTGGATGACAGCATCCTTGAAATTCTTGAGGAGACGGAGGATGTGAACCGTGCAGCTATATCATTCCGCTACAGCACCAGCGATAGTTCTGTGATTGCCTCTCCCAGAAATGGGTATCAAAGTAAAGGAGAGATGCTTTTGAAGATAGGTCAACGAGGGACAGATGCCAATAGGTTCACATGGCCGAGAGGTGTGGCCATTTTTCCTGACAATGAGAATATAGTTGTAGCTGACAGCAGTAATCACAGGCTGCAAATATTTGACAAACGTGGGAGGTTTCTGAAGACGTTTGGCTCCTATGGACAAGGGGAGGGAGAGTTTGACTCTCTAGCTGGGGTTTGTGTGAACAGTATGAGACAGATCATTGTTAGTGACAGGTATAACCATCGCATACAGATCTTAGACAGAAATGGTCACTTTGTTAAGGAATTTGGAGAAGAGGGTGATGGTGACGGGCAGCTTAGCTATCCATGGGGTGTGGCCTGTGATGACATGGGCTTCATTTATGTCTGTGACAAAGAAAACCATCGGATACAGGTGTTTCAGCTGGACGGAACTTTTGTCAGAAAGTTTGGCAGTTTGGGCAGTGAAAATGGCCAGTTCGAAAATCCTTATTATATCACTGTCAGTCCAGATAATAAGGTTATTGTAAGTGACAGCAGCAACCATCGTGTACAGGTATTTGACACTTATGGACACCACCTGTTGACCTTTGGCTCTGTTGGTGTCCACCCTGGTCAGATGAAATACCCCAGAGGAGTAGCTGTGGATGATCAGGGCTTTATCCTGGTAGCTGATAGTGGCAATAATAGAATACAGGTTTTCAGGAGTAATGGCCAAAGTTTTTGTTCGTTTGGCAGCTGGGGGAGTGGTGATGGACAGTTGAAAGGTATAGAGGGTGTGGCTGTCATGGCTGATGGACAGGTTGTGGTATCTGATAGGGAAAATCATAGACTTCAGTTGTTTTAGCTTGGACTTGATATAGCAATAGAGGGACAGATTCTAGAAAAGGGTACTGTAACTGTTCTGAAATGGTAAGACAATTAACATGTTTTCTGTTTGCATGTGAGCATTGAAGGAGCAACGTTCAATTTAACATAACATTCAAAATTCAATGCAAAGATAACATTATGAAAGATATCCTGGATGTAGTGCAGCTTCGACTTAGGGCGCATTCCCATAGACTTTAGATTGATCTATCCCTGTGGGGAGTCTCACTAGATTGCAGTCAGATAATCCGGCTTAAATGTCCGTCCCACCTACTACAAGCTGTAAGGGGGTAATTAACTGTTGTGTTGCTGATTGCAATTTAGCGTGAACCCCCAGGGAGTTAGGTCGATCGATCTAGTAAGATCGATCTAAATCTCTGGAAATGCCCTCTAACTCACGTGTACACACTGGTAAAAGTAGAATCTATTTGCCTTCAGAACTGGGTGAAGTAGGACCCAGGACATGCTGGGGAGGGGGGGGGGTCCATCTGCCTGTATGAGTGAGTTTGGTTTTAAGCAGGACGCTATTCAGTTAGTGATTATGCAAGTCAAATGCAGGGGAAAGGGGAGAGTGATTTTGGTTGGTAATAGATAAGTAAAGGATTTTAAAAGAATCTGGTGCTTTACTGTCAGTGGTCAGTGTTATGTAAAACTGTGTAGTGCCTGTATATATATATGAATGTATTTATCTCATTCCACTCCAGTTGTTACACAAAGGCAGTACACACAGACTTCAGTTCAAAGAGGTGCACCATTTAGTGATCAAAGTGTTTGAAGAAAGATATTGAAGATGAATAAAATACATTATTAGCCACTCTTGATATTGGAATGATGTGGGTTAATTCATTGAGAAAACAATTATTCATTTTCTTTCTTTTCTTTGTTGTATGTATGCTGTATTGTATCACTGTGTTAGTTTTTATGATGAACCTCAACTCAATTTACAGTTTTCATATTAACATTTTGTATTTACTTATTTAACATTAGAATATTTTAAATTGGTGTTAACTTTTAAGTTTAGGAATATTTTTTCAAATGTATCTTTGAAACAAAAAGTGTTTAAAGAAGCTTTAATTTTACCTGACTCTGAACTTTTTGCTTTCAGTTAAACTGACAATTTTTTTTTTAATATTGCAAAAAAAAAAAAAAAAAAAAAAAGAAAAGAGGATATCTTTGTTAATGTCTTATACTGGTAGTTTATATGACTGTACTCTTGTTATATTGATATTGTTATCATATTTTAGATAATTTTCATATAAATGAGATATTATGAGTTAGCATCTCAGAATATTATATGTAAACGTGATTTATTGTGATATAGAAAAAAATATAGCAAAGTTTGTTTGTTTTTTTTTTGAGAAATTTTGGAACATTTGAGTTGGACTGTCTGTAGATTTTATACGTGACTGTTATCATAAACGTGTTACCAGGTAATACATTCTTGATGTTATCAATTAGTTAAGGGCAGTTTTACATTATGTAGACATATATTTTATAAGTCGACAGGTAATTTAATTATGTTTATATTTAAATGGATTCATTGTGGAAATAGTGTTGGATGGAAGCATCTAATAATCAAGAAATTGGTAATAATAAATTTGTATATCTTTCCCAAATTGTTTCTGTGTTCATGAAAATTATTTGGGTTTTTACAGAAGTAGAAAATAAAGTTATATTCCCACTTTAAAAAATATTTTGGTGCATTTTCCTTTATATATCTCCTATTCATTTCTCTATTAATGCATTGTTCAGGTCGTTCAACATTGCGATAATTGTGTTAGATGTGACCGTCTAGTCAGCGCAAAAGACCTTGAACTTGGGTATAATATATCCATACGCAGTCGTCACGGTAAAGTTTTAGACTGAATAAGACTTCAATCAATTTGGCATCAAATCTGAATTTTTTACTTAATGCCTCACACCTGCTCTACTGTATACTATTGCCATCAATATAACTTTACGAATGTCATAGAATACACAATATAATTTCGCACTAGCTATTGTCGCGTTATAGCATGCGTGTGTCTACGTCTGTTGACAAAGCAAAGAGCTGAAGAAGTGAAGAAGTTAGAAGTAGGAAGTTACTGTCATCACGGTACAGCCTAATTTTAGATTGGAAAGGACCATTCATAAAATAGAAAGTGCATCGATTGGTTATTTGACAAGTATAGAATATGAAGATCATACTTTTTGTCTCTGTTTTTGTGGTGTTATTGACTTTGTTGAAGGCTCAGTCGACCACATCAACGTCATCTTCGAAAGAAAGCACAACAGTGACAACTGGCTCAACTCGCGCAGGTACTAGTACTACGACTGATCAAAGTACAGCACGAACAACAGCTTTGCCATGGAAAGAAAGTAAGTAAACGTGCTGTATAATGTAGTGTTAAATGTACGACACAGTGTCGATTATATTTGGATGGAAAATTATTTTAGTTGGTGTACAAAGTAGTGTATTTTAATGGGGTGGTTTGGACTTGAAGCTTCGCAAATATCACGTGAAATCTGGTAATCAAAATTTATAACGCAGAGGGTGGGGGTGTAAAACTCGACTTTTTTCTAAACTAAAAAAGTGATTTCACTTCCCCCCATACTTATGTGTACCTTACAACTTCACGTGAAAGTGTCCTTTGCTTTCAGACTTAAAATTTTTTTTTTTTTTTTTTTGCATCCAGTTGAGTTTTACATCTGAATGTGATGTGTTTCATTGTAATCGTTACAGTTGGCCAAAGTCTGTGATACACGTTAAAATGAAAGTGACAAAAAAAAAGTAAAACCACTTCTTTTTGAATTTATCTGCAGACAAGCAATACTTACTGGTGATAATGTAACCTAGAAATGCCTTGAATCAATGGAGTACTGGTAGGAAGGGTAATCAAATGTACCCCCTCCTGCCAAACCATGTCACATGTCAACCATCTTCAGTCTTGACACAATTTTATATCATTGGAATCTGGAAATCATTGCTGGAATTGAGATGACAAGGATTTAAAAAAATTGAAAAAAAAAATAAATAAAATAAAAATACTTTTGCATGGGTCAGGGACATTAAAGTGTACTGAGATTGGTACAGAGTAATGAAAAGTTCCTTGAAAGAAAAGTCAAAGGTTGATTTGTTGGAGTAAAATACCTTTGCTGTTGAGAAATTGTGTTAAGTACAATTATTTTATGGTTAAATCTTACATTGTACACCTTTAAATCTCTTGACATGCAAGGGAGTAGAAGACTAAAACATAGATGAATTAAAATTCCAAAAGGGAACAGGAATGGAATAAGAAGACATACTTCTTATAGGCTCTTGGGTATAGAAATCCTACACAATAGCAGTTCTTATATTTGATGAAACGGAATCCATGATATACATGCTGAATGTGGAAACCAGTCCGTTGGTCTCGAATTAAGTATAAGATGATAATATGAACATCCTCTAGTGTTAATTTGACTCTGTTACAGGATGTGCTCAGCATAATGGTTCGGATTGTGATGCCTCTGGCTGCCTTAACCCAGCTCTACAAGGAAAGGTAAGAAGTCCTAAGATATTCATTGACATGAAATTGAGAATCTCTATAAAATATGTTTGATCTCTTTTTGGTTTCTAATGAAATCATCACTTGTATCAATATTACTGTACTATCAAATTTGTAACAACTCCAAATTTAATTTCGTTAAGAAAAAAACTTAATTGCTTTATTAATAGTGCCGTTGTTTTTCTTTCTATAGAATTCTTACAATATTTTATCCTGTGCATTTTTCTAGTGCCTTTACTGCAGCAAGGACAAGTCATGTACAGAGTATATCCCAGGGAGTATGGGACTTCCCAACTCCAATTGTCCCCTTAATGATGCCAGGTGGGGCACCTGCCTTGGTAAGTAGTATGGAGATGTATTAGATTATTTACCAGTGTCCTTTCTGTTATTGATGTCTTTATATTGAGAAAAATATAAGCAAGATAGTGAAGGGCTATGTTCTGTTGATTTATAAGGGTAATTATAATAAATATTGTTTAGTGGACATGAGATGATAAAATCAGTATTAATGTTAGATACATATACGACTCTGTTTGACACATGGTAATTTTAATAACCACATTTAAAAAAAAGGCACAAAGAAAAATTTTTGTAAGTACTTCAGCAGTAACTATTAACTAGTTAATTGAAAAGTGGTCTTTATAATGACTCTCCAAAGTTACAGATCTTATTTTCTTTTCATTGCACACCAAATTATGTATAGAATGATGATAATTTTAATACTTATCTGCTAACTTAAAAGAAAGATTACTAGGCCATATTGGCCCAAAGATCTGTCAAGACCCTTGCCAGCAGTGCATTGGGGATTGTTTCACCTGCACTCTGTATACTAAATCTATATGAGGCATTCCATACAAATTTATACAAGTTCCAATGCAATAACCATTCCTTAAAAGCATCTTTTAAGTTGTCAAGTGTTCTTCCTCCCAAATGAGTAGAGTTTTCAGATATTAATAATACCCATTGCTTCTGATTACTTTCTAGTGCAATTACCTCACTTATTGGTAATATTGTCTCATTTCAGTTAATTTCCAAGCCCTGATCATTGCCATGGCGGTTGTGGCAGGTGTCATCTTGATAACCTGTGGCTGCTGCATCTACTGTTGCTGCTGTAGAGGAAAGAAAGGAATGAGCAAGTCGTGAGTGGAATTGATAATAGTGAATAAATGTTGTACACACAAAATATGAGTTAGCAATAGGTTTAAGCTTCTTGAGCGGATTGTTGGTGACAATATGTACAACAAGTCTTAGAATAATTGTTTTCACTTCAAAGTTTTTTAGAATTAGCAATCAGAAAACACGCTTAAGCTGAGATTGTTGGTTTCTTAATGAATTGATGAAGCATATTGCTTTGGAAGTTACGTAAAGGTTACTAGATGAAATGGGGGGAAAAACAATTTGCAGTGACATTTATATACCTGTAGTATCATAACAGGATGCCAGGAATTGCAGTAGGGATGCTTTTAGATATCAAAACCAAACTGAACAATGAGGCTATTGATTGTCATTCACATCACCGTGGCAATGCAAAATAGGAAAGACATTTAATGGGCCATTACTCTTTCTAGATTTATATTTAAATTTGTGTACAAAAAAATCAGCTCTTAATGACATTTTAGGGAAAGAAAGATGGAGGCCAAATATGAAAGGGAGAGGGAAGAAAGACAGATCAAACACCAGGAAAAGTAAGTATTTTGGTACTAATATTCAAAATTTATTTAAAACATGCATTTGGTTTCTGATTCACAGCAGGGAACTTATTGATGTGTAAAGCCAGAAAAGATTAAAAGCTGGGGTAGCGCTAACACTCGCCAATTTAGCCAAATGCTAAAACTGACTGAAATTGGCTAAAGAAAAAGGGCTTGGTTTGACATGTTTTCGCCAAATTATAACCATTTTGATAACAAATTGACAAAAATGTGATGATATGGCTAAGCGAAAATAATTGCTAGCGCTATCCCAGAAAAGTAAACGAAACTGGATTGTAATAGTGTCTTCTTTTTATTCAGGCGCAAAGAGCGGGAGAGCAAATATGATGACATCAGAAAGAAATATGGTAAGCAACTGCACGGGCTATTAACTATTCCATTTTTAGCATGTTCATTTTCCCATATCTGGTTTAGACTTTCATGTGTTTGGACTGCCTAGTAGATATAAAGAAAGCGAGAAAAAACGCTGTCCAGTGTTATGGAACTAGTTTGAATGTTTGTGTACTGCACTGGCTCTGTTTGTGTATAGGAAGCATTTACTATGTAAAGATAACTTGACAATTTGATATTGAGTACACTGCTGTTGTCTTATAGATAATTCCACAGCATTTTCCCCCTTCTGTAACATCTTTGTCCATCTGTAACAATACCTTTATCTCATATGCCCAGTAATAAAATATATTAAACATTTCTTAATGCTGTTATATTTTTAATAGCAATAAAAATGATATAATATAGAATACTAGTTGTTTCAGAAAGGGAAATGCTGTACATTTGGCTTGATCAGATATTGACAATTATTAGAATTATTGGGATAAAATGAGATGGTTTTTTGTCAACCAAATGAAAATATTGGGGGTTTGATAAAGAAAGGGGGGAGGGGGTGCAAAAAGAGTAAAGCATGCAATATATATATCTATCAGTGTAGTAACATGAACCTTTGTCTCTCATCCTTGCACTCAGGACTACAAAAAGGAGGTAGGATATCAAATTAGTGACATAAGATAAAGCACATAAAATTCATGGCCATGGAACTGTATTTTGAGAATTGAGTGTTTTCACTTTTTGATTTGTGCCACATTTATAAAAGCCTTGACAGAATTAACTGATAGGCACATTTTATATCTTGTGTTTGGAGGTTTATGCTTTAGATTTGAGAATACAGTTCCTATGGTTTAGAATTATATCTGTCTCTTTCACTTGTCACGTTGTTGACATGTTTTAGCCTTCTGTTTATTTGTGTTTTTGAAGTGCTGTTGATAACACTCTGATGCCTATCCCTCTGTTGGTAACTGTGTCCTTTCTGTTTAGAAATAAATTTACCTTATTTATTTATTTATTTATTTATTTATTTATTTATTTATTTGATAGTATTCACTATTATTGCTCTGCACAGGCTTCATCCTAACTTGATACCACAAAGGCTAGAGTCAGGTGTATGAATCTAGCCAGCTTGAAAGGGTCTGTTAGGACAAGGGCTACTTTAAATGGAAATGGGACAAACATCCCAGTTGGATTTTAAATAATCAAGATTTGAAATGCATGACACTCATTGAGGTGATTCGTTCTGAATCTATAAAGAGTGGGTTTGAAACTTTTCAGAGCTGTCTTTTTGAATTACAGAACATCAGACTGCTGGCAAAATTTAAGTATTTTTATGGTGGTATTAGTTGAACTGTTTTCATAAATTTCTGTTAAATTCAAAGTGGGTTTTGTCTAAACAGACAAGCCATGTGGCTCAGGATGTGTTTCATCACAATTCCAGATTTTGAAATCTCTAGTGCGTAAGATTTCAAGGTAGAGCGATTACCTTGTCATAAAACTCTTTTATCTCAGACTTTCAGCAGGAAATATGGGGGTATTGCAGGGGCGGATCCAGAGTTATTTTCTGACAGTCTTCCAAATTATCTTTGTTGATCTATCCTCAATTTTTGACCGTCTTCCGACAGATAAAATTAGATACCCGTCAATGTAAACTTGAAAATCTGACCGTCTTCCGGAAGACCCAGAAGACGCCCTAAATCCGCCCCTGTATTGTCTATAAAATTGTTCTCAGGAGGACTTCATGTGATACTTCTGGTTATTTTTAAGTAGGTTTTAGGGCTATTATCTTGCACATGGTTTCTGGTTTGGCATTAAGTTTTATTTATCTCATGAGGCAAGGGTTTAGTTGAACTTTTCCTCAGGAAAGGGCAGGAAGAAACTCTACATGCCTTAGTTGTATTAAATACCACTGTATGCAGTGGTTTATGTTTAATTTAGTTGCAAAAAATTTTTTTGCTGGTCAGTTGACATATATACATTGTCAAAGCTGCTGATTAATTTTTGCTGAAAGGAATAAATCATTAATTTTTAATTTGTAATACAGTCACTATTACAGTATTAATTAAATCATACAAATATCCACATCAGATGTGATATTTAGATAAATTAAAAGCTATGATTTATTGCAATTCGCTAAACAGATTTGCCAAAATAGTGCTGTCCACACCTTCACTCTATTTAATGCACAGAGGCAGACATTGGGCACTTTAACACCTTTATCTTGTTAATGATTAACTTACTTGTTATCATGACAGAAATTATTGATTTAGTAGCATTTAAAGCTGCAATATCATTTCTAAACTTTAGTATTGTAAAACCCAAGCTAGAGTGTCTTGCAAAGGCCAAATGTTTTACAGTGCAGGAGAATTCTCCCTTTTTTTTTTTTTAATGTATAATTCGAAAAAAATAAGAACAATTTAGTTTCAAAGAAAATGTTGATTATTTTTCTGAGGAAAATGGCAAATAGTTGTCCAAATTTACTAGATTTATTGATTCAGAAGGAAATTTCAAAACAATTAGCGAGTTCACCTGGGCCTTTGAATCTATGCACTTTATTATTTTATCTTTTCAGGTCTTTTTAAGGAAGACACCCCGTATCAACGATTTGATGCTTAGGATGAGTCTGTCTTGACAGTGATGCAATTATAGATGGCGTCCAGGTGGAGTGTGGGACATCATTTGACCGGAAATACATTTTAAGACTGATCATCTTTTTGTTCACGTTTTCATATATCACAAGTGTTATAGCTTCATGAGGACAGAACCAGGAAAGCAGTTAGCTTTGTTGATAGGTAAAATCTTTAAAGACCTGAAGCTCAGATAATAGCTTTTTGGTGCAGCAAGTGTTATTGTATGAAATGTATTTACCATTTCCACTTATGACAAATTATTTTCTAATATTTAAGCCTGAAATCAAAACAATATTTGTATTTAAATAACTGAAGGTCCATTACACTCTGAAGATAGATAGTTACAAAGAGGAAATATTTTCACAAGTTTGATGTCAGATTGTTGTTAAATTGTTGTTTAGTTGTTTGTTGATTGCATTGAATAGTGTGCATATATTTCATGATTAAAATGAATTCAAAAGTAAAAATAATAAAGGTCCATCCCTAAAATACCAGTCCTATTAATCCTTTCATAATTGAAGTAATTATTTTTTGGGACAAAGTGTATAGTAGTACCGTCATTGATTATAATTATGGATTCATTCCATATATTTTAAGGGATGAACCTCCGTGTACATTTTGTTTAAAAGCTGTTATTTGTTGCTCATGCTGATTGTTTGAAATGCATTGGTGAAGTGAAATAATCAAAATTTATCTCTGATCCCTATACACATATATATATGTTATCTTATATACAGTACTACTCTTCACAGTTCAGAAGGGTTGACAGAGTATTACTTCTTGCCTGGTGTCAGTGCTTTGTAAAAAAAGGTTGATTATCAGTAGACTTACTAGATTTAATGGAGGAAAGGAATGTAGAGTGAGTGTTTTTTCCACACCTGCTATGCCCTCTGCATTAAAACGAAAGCAAACCTCTGAAAATGCTTCATGGCAATATTTGTATTTGTAAGGTGGATTATAGAGATTATGCAAGTTGAGCTGAGGCGAAAAATCGTTAGATCAACTGCCTGAAATGATGTGAAGGGTTTGGTTTAAAGTGATGCATTTCACCTAATATTACATTTTGAATTGTAATGCAACATATTTTAATAAATTATATTGACATTATTATTTCCGTTTTGTTGTAACTTGACAGAAACATTAATGACTTAGTTGTATTGAAAAAAAAAAAAAAAAATAGGATCCATTACACAAAATTATTATGGTACCAAAATAAGCATTATTGCTTTGACCCAAATTCAGTCTACTGGAGTTAAAGATAAATCCATATGTAGTTGTCAAAATAATATTTTATAATTATATTCAACTTTGAGGCATTGTTTCCCCCTCTCCTTTATTACCAAGGAGACAGTATTTATATTTTTAGTGCACCCCTACTTATTTTGTATTACTGTGGACTTGAATTTGATCTAAAGTTCTAGACCAATTTTCAGGTCACATTGTTTTATGGATGCCATTGTTCTTCAAAGTGTGCATTTTTTACAAGGAAAAAAGTGCCTTCTTTAAAAGTTTAATACAATGCAGTCAATCAGTTTTCTTCCAAAGTGCCCAATTTCAGTCTGCCATGGAGCAGGCAGAGAGGATCAAATAGATGCTATAGGTGAGACTGCCATTGCACTAAGTCGCATCTAATGCAATGCAACAAGTAGCTTTCGCCAGCAGGTGAAATTTTAAGGTCAAGGTCACGAGGTCAGCGTTCAAATTGAGGCTGTTCATTCAGTTGCACAGGTCAAGACAAAGTTGTTCGTAGTGAAGAGAAAAGGCGGACTTCTTCTTGAACTAGCCGATACAGGTAAGATTAAGTTAAAATATAATCACAAAATATTGTTTCTTGGATGACCAGAGACAAAAGCAAGTGATAGTGTTTTAAGTGGAATTGTTGAAAATTATTTTGCTGATGAACAGACTAGCATGTTATTCGGCTGACTGGATTGCCTCTCGTACTGAAGTCTAGGGCAGAAGTAGCAGTACTGGCAGTAGTGATAGACCAGTACACCGGTGAAGTATTTTCACGTCTAGGCTGCATGGGACAAACGTTTTCATGATTATGCCTTATTGCAGGATTTTCAGTCTTAATTTTTATCGTTATTTTTCTTAATGTGGTCTTAATGCGATGAGAAATGGCAAGAGCTCTACGTTTTCAGGATTTTTCCGATGTCTGCTTTCACCGCTGAAGCTGCTTTCGTTTCTACTCATCTCTACTCACTGACTTGTTAGAGATTTCTGGGTTTTTGCGTAGAATTCCTGCTAAGCTTGTCTTCTTTCACTTTTCACGTTTGACACAAACCTTAGATCTAGATTCTACACGTCTAAGACTAATAATGAACTTATGAAAAAATGAAATTCAGATAAGACTCAGGTTTATTTGTTTATTTTTTGTAAAAGTAGTAGAGATATGCTAACTGATAACAAGAAACAGAAGCCAATTACCATTATGTTATCGTATATTATTAAAGTGATAATAACTTTTCGTTTTGGCCAAAAAATGAATTTTCCTGGAGTAAACAACAATTTTCCCATACTTACCAATGGTTAATGAATCCATTTTTACTTTCAAAGTTAGTCCCTGTTTTTTTTCTAAAAAGTTTGGTTTTTTGTTAAAATCTCTTAAGAGATTTTAACAGAGTATAGCCATCAATGGAGGTCACGTGATCTAAAGACAAACTCAGATAGCAGAATAATAGCTATAACTGCCATTTTTGTGGTAAAACAGAATATATTATATTTCTATGAGTTATTCACAATGTTTTTATTGTGAAATATAGATCTCGTACGAAGAGTTATTATCCCTTTAATAGTATATGTAGTTTCATGTTTGCTCCAACAGTTACAGGTCATTCAAATGTGCATTGGTTATTATTGGTTACTTTATATATACTGAAAATGGTATCAAAAATCTCTGTTCCTCTTCTGGACACTTCAAGTTCAACCCATTTTAAATGTGCCAGTTAAATCTGGCAACAGTAGTTGCACAATACAAGCAAGCTGTTTTGTCAGTTAACTGCTTTTAAATCTGTTTCCGATAAACAACAACATAATCTTTCACAGCATAATCAGATAAGCTAACAGGAGAACATTGTAATCAGATTAGGGAGAAACTGTGTGCCGATGTTATTGACATTTCTACTATTGGGTCTTTCTGTTTGCCTGTTAACACTTGGCTTATAAACGAGCTTTCTTTTCTCTTGAAATCACACCAAAGCTGAGATTAATGTGCTGTTTGGGATATTGGTTGCCTTGATAGACTAGCTGCTACCATGCAGTTACTAGTAAGACTTTCACAACGTCAAGGCAAAATTTGAAATCTTCCAGCCAGAGCAATTAAAACTTTATAAAGTTGGGAAGTGTAGCATTTAGTTATTATTTAGTATAGCCAAATATGCATAGTGTGCAAGTTAGTATTTTTCATTTTTTCATGTGAGTATAATATTTTAAGCAAATGCAGGACTCGCTATGGTTATTCATTTTGACAGAAGTGAGTTTAAATAATGAAGTAATTCAAGAATTAGACAAGTGAACCTGTCTTGTAATATAACTAGTACAGTTCAGAACTGGACTGCTTACCCTTAGCATGAAATCAACAGTGATTAGTTCACATAGATTGATATGTAAAAACTTCATTAGATAACATAGGCGTATATTGATTACATTCACCAATTCACAGACTAGTGAATGCTTTACATGGCAATCACCTATGTTGGAGAATGATTGTAAAATACATGAATTCATAAGAGAGTCAATTTCAAAAGATACATTAATTATTTTATAAATTAAAATATGGACTCGTAAAGCAATGCAATGCAGATATTTTATCATCGGAAAAAAAAATATGGACAAATTCTGGAGTTGCTCAATCTCCACTCCATACATTTCTAAATAGCAACATCTCCATAGAAATGCATTTAATAAAGAGGCAAGTATTACAGTAAACTCCTTAACTGCATTTATTATTGATCCATATAGGTTCGTTTTTGAATTGCAGTGAATAACTTATCTTTTAAACAGGGGAAAAACTACACTCAAATTAGTCTAAAAAAACATCATATATTGGTAGTGAATGTTTAGCTGCATTCACATGGAAAATCTTTTTTCTAAAAATCTATTTGCGGTATCTTGTGATCACGGTCTGTGCCCTGAAAACCCCACGGCGTAATTACGGGCAGCGCGAGCCGGTTACCTCCAAAGCTGCAATTAATTCTCGGCGATGCCAGTAATTACGCCGCGGGGTATTCAGGGCACAGACCGTGATCTCAAGATACCGCAAATAGATTTTTAGAAAATAGATTTTTCATGTGAACGCAGCCTTAATCTACAAAGTGATCTGTATACTTTACACAGTGCTGAGGTTCATCCATTCTTTATAAATACAGGTAGTGTTACAGTGTAAACTTATTCTTTAGGTGTAGTAATAGTATTGTAAGTGTACTTTGAATAGAACCTGCCCGGTGAGACAGAAATAACATGCTTTCTTTTTACTTTCTGCAGCTCACTGATTCAGGTAATAGCTAGGGAAGAAAAATAGTGAGAACTTAATATACTTTCAATACAGTTGTGTGCATTTGTCTGTAATTTTATTGCTTTACCATTTATGTATTTAAGGGGTAAATCTTTGACCATACGTGTTAGGCTGGAAACTCTACTCACTATTCTAACAAAAATGTAGTTGGGACACTTCTAGTGATACTTTTTTAAACCAAAAAAAAAAAAAAAATCTTGGTACAATTTTTAGGAAGATTTTTTATTCCACACTTATTTTTATGTGTATAATACGTGTATATATGACTATAATTATATTTTTGCTCCAATATGCTCACCTGAGCAGAACAGCAGCTGTACACAGGTGAGATAACCAAGAGAACCAGCAGGTACTACTAGTAGCTTACAGTAGTATATAGGGCTGCTATATAACAAGAATTGGTGCGTAATATATACTGTATATATGCCAAGAACAGTTGTACTAGTAAGTAGTGTAAACCGTGATTTTCTTCTTCCGTGTCAATTTTTGGATACTGTTTATTTATTCATTGGTGCTTTTTCTACTGGAAAATATTATGCAAGACTTTTTTTTTTTTTTTTTTTGGGGGGGGGGGGGGATTATTCTTTGTTGGGCCTTGACTATTATTTATAGCTAGTTCTGCCTGCGTCATTTTTGTTGATATTGACGTACTAGTAATTCCAAAACTGCCAAGTGTGAACACGCTCCTGGGTTCAGACTGATCTAGGTAGCTCCTAGTCTACATTTCTTACATAACATGCACTTATTATCTGTCTAAGAACTTTCATCTTTGCAGTTTCATTATGGATAAGATACATCAGGGGCTACACAGAGCCACTTGGTTTAATTGTCACTTTTCTGGCTTGGAGGGTGAAAAAGACTTCAAGCTGCGAATTTTCCATTAATTTCATAGCTTTAAATAGAAAGCAGTCTGTTTTTGTCGGTATTGAGCAGATTTCTTATGGGAATAAGGCAACTGAGCTTGTGATGTTTCTCATATATATTAATCAGTTCTTAACCTTTTAACCGGCCACTTTTCAATCTTTAGCAGATTAAGGAAGGTTGGGAGGAGGGCAACTGTTGTGTTTTGTAACTTCTTAAGTAGCGGGTATTGTTTTGTGTTTCCTGTAAAGAAATGTATTATTCATCTCTGAAATTATGTAGTAGTAGTTGTTTTGCAGATCTATATGATAATTAAAAACATTCCTTACTAGTACTGGCCTGTTTGTCTGTGCTTTAAGTGTTAGATAAATAAGTAGTTATGGCATAACTCTTTTTTTTCTTTTTTTTTTTTTTCATAGCAGGTACTTGTAAAGTACATAAGGCTGGGCACATAGATGTGGAGCTTTGTCTTTTTTATGTTAACATCAGTGGCAATGGCAATGGACAGACCAACTGGATTACATTTGTTGTCTAGATTGAAATAACCTGCTAATAAATGAGATTGTCCTCTGAGATGGGATAGCCTGATTGAGATTGATTTGACTGAACTGGAAACACTACTTTGAATCCATCAATTGATGGCATTAGGGGAACCTTTCTGCTAGTACCTCTAAAATTAGTAACACTTCAGGGGGAAAATTGCTGAACTTACAGACAATTATCTTTGTGGGTTACCCAGACAGGTTTGTCTGGTTCTGAAACTTTCCAAAATGTCAGCAATGCTATAGAACTGTGGGCATAGTCAACACAGGTGTGTAGATGGAGGGAGCATGATAATGGTCTTTGTGTGTGTGTGTGTGTGTGTGTGTGTGTGTGAGCGTGATAGTTGCATCTTATGGTGCATTTCGAGTAATAATAGTGACAAAATGGCAAATGAAAAAATATATTTTCTCACTGGCTTTACTAAGTAGTCTTATGGCATAAATTATGTATGCCAGCTAATGTCTTGCCTTACTTTCATTTCAACAGTTACTATAAGTCCTACATTTAATGTGGAACAATGATGCAGGTATGCGTGGAACACTGTAGTACTTATTGGTGTTGCATAATCTTTATATCGGCTTTGGAAGAAATCACTACACAACAGTAAACACTGTTCATATATTTGGCCAGTGTTTTACAAGATTGCATCACTCGCGTTGGCGTAGATTTATGTTTTGTATTTAGCAGCACGGGACATTAATCTTGATTTAATACACTCCAGTGGTTCTGCATGAAGGCCTGAATAGTGTTTGTAGAGGAAAATTACCCTCGCTGTGGAAATTAGCTGCTAGCGGGTGCTCTGGTTTGTCCACAGTGGTCACAGGCTGGACTCCAGCCCACCGAGTGACCAGTGAAAACAATCTTTATTTGACCACACTGGGGGACATATTGGGAAGGTGTTGATAATGTAAAGTACTAGAGATGGTAAGAGTTTATTGAGAACTCGGTAAAAACAAAGTCACAGTTGCTGTGTATACACAAGAAGCTATAGGTTCTGAAGCATGGTGGCTGCTACTTTATGGTGTGGTGGGTGCAGGTATTATGAAATATATTATGAAACATATCCCTTGTGATGCTGCTTAGACAGAGGTACAGACAGGCCTTTGGATTCCTGCTGATGGTGTTTGGGTGGAAAAGTTGATTAGAAAATGTTGAAGTGAATGGAAGGTGGCAGTTTGGCTCAGGAGCATTCTACTTGGAGTAGACATTTAGATATTTTGGCAAGCCTACGTTTCTTTAAAGTTTTGATCGCCCCTTTCCTGTTCCATCAGGTGAGTTCAACCTCAGTTTCTGCTCACTAGTACTAGTACAGTACTAACTGGAAAATGTTCAGTGGTCTTCAGATTCTGTTTTAAAATAGTGTGAGTTTTAATTATGTGAAGTAGCCATTTGGTTGCATCAGAGAAGTAGAGATGGTTGCATTGTTAATTAATAAGATGATGTGGTAACCCCATGGTAGACAGCACAATGAGGTGTCTGTGTGGGATAGGGTAACAAGGCTGCTGTTCTATATTTGTGTATCCCAGTGGGCCACCCTGTGTAGCTTGTGAAGTGTGTGTTTGGGTGTGTACATTTGTGTGTGTGTGTGTGTTTGGTAGGGGGTGGGGTAGAGGCCCTCTTTGCTGATTTATTTATTAACACATAAATTTATCATTAATTGTGTGGTTACTCTTGAATTTGCTTTTGGTCAGTGTTTGTAGATAGCATTGGCACTGTATTAGTTTGGTCCTTTTGTGACATAAGCTGGTTGATTTCCTCTAAATTGCTCTGATTACCAACATACATTACCATGCAGAGAGAACTAAGGTGTACCAAAAGCAACAGGTTCTTTATAGTATTAGAGTGTTTTACCTTACACTGGCACTGCGTGTGCACTATGGTGACATCTGTTGGCTAACTTCCAGTCATGTTTATATATGTCTGCTTATGAACAGGGACTACTAGTATATGGAAATAACTGTAGTTAAACCAGATTTTACAAAAAGAAAAAAAAAAAACTGAGTTACACCAGTAAATTTCTAACTAACATGCCCTTGTAGAAATGTTTAAAATCAAGCTGGCACAGCACTAGCAACCTGTTGAACTCCCTTGATGTTGAATTAGTGGCTGACTAAATATTGTGATTTTGGTGAGAGGGCAGATGGGATGATGTTGATGTAACCACATACTTCAGTAAAGCACATGTTAACAGTGGGCAGGGAAAACACTTGTATGGAGTAATCAAAGGGAAGCTAATTGAAAAACGAGATGGAAGATAGGTAAAACATGTTGTGGAAACATTAGTGATCTCTTTTTATCACAAGGTTATTTTGAAAAGTTGCATCCAGTGGGAAGTTATGGTAATTGTTTAATTTAAAACCTTACTAACTAGCATTCTAAATATTCTTTAGGTGTCAGCAGTTAAATTTTAGTTACCACACACACACACACACACACACACACACACACGTGTACACAGAGTGAAAGAGAGAGTTTCAGGTTTTTTAAATTATGAACAGAATTGGCTGAATTAAAAAAAAAAAAGAAAGAATTAGTTTTAAATATTATCATCATTCTGTGATGTGCTAAAAAAAAAACTTAAAAATCAATTTAGTAGTGATTTAAACATTGTTACAAAACTGTATGTTTTTTTTTTCTGTCTTTGAGTCGTAAAAGCACGTTTGCCTCTTTTTCAGATTTTCTCCCTCATGAGCGAGACTCCCTAGAGGCAGTCGGGTATCAAGACCAGACTCTCCTCTCCTCTCTCAGGTGTTCTATATCCTAGACCAGGTGAGTCATCTGCCAGTGCTATGTTGGTTAAAGGTGCAACTTTTCTGTTTTCTCTTTAACATGCACTTAATATTTTTTTCTTAGCCCCATTTCAAGTGTGTGTTTTATATACATATTAATCAAGGACTGTATTCTGTTTTTCTTTAACAACCACTTCAGACCTGGCGTGAGTCTCTTAACTGACTGTTTAATACGGATGTTTGAAGAGGAGATATGTTTGTTATAGCCACACTAGCAGTTTTATGTCAAGATTATTCGCAATCATATTGGGTTTGATTCAGCTTGTGGATTTGAGTACTACAGAGGACTGAAGCAGTGTTCACTTCAGACTATATTTGGCATTCTATTAATTGGTCCTAATTTGGCCCCATGTTTGGTCATATTCTAGCCGATCTGAAATAGTTCTGTCTGAACATGGCTTTCCTGGAGAAGGTAAATACTCTATGCTGCTGTAAGAAGTCAGTATGATTATAAGTGGTCAGCTGTTGAGCAAAAACGCACAAGTCTGCATGTAGCATGTAGTATCTGAGATTGATGGGAGATGTGCTGGTTTATGTTGAGAAATGGAGAGGTGAGATATCAAGTGAGGCAGAGAAAGTGTCATTATAGTCATATATGTCTTACTTTTCATTCTTTGTTTCTCTCTAGCCCTCTCTCTTTCCATCCTCTCCCTCTCTCTCTCTCTCTCTCTCTCTCTCTCTCTCTCTCTTAGACCCCATTCCCACAGATTTTAGATTGATCTATCCTTATGGGGAGTCTCACTAGATTACTGTTAGCTTAGCCGGCTTAAGCATCTGTCCCGCCTACTAAAAGCTGTAAGGGGCTAATTAATTGTCGTGCGCACTCGACTGACTGCAATTTAGCGTGAACCCCCAGGGAGTTAGGTCGATCTGGATGGATCGATCTAAATCTCTGGGAATGCACCCCTGCACACATTCCCCTCAGGGTTGCCCAGTACACCACCTCTCTCTCTCTCTCTCTCTCCACTATACTATCTGTGTGGATATAGGAAACATGATAACATTTACAGAGCAAACTGGGCAGCAATCTGAACCTATTACATTGTTGATGTGAGTGGGTCCCTCTGAGATCATTGCCTAATGGTTTAACTTTCTCCAGGTTGAAGATGGAGGATTCTTGGGAAGAGTTGGCCTGGTGGGAGCGATGGGGGGTGGGGGGGGATTGAATTTTTGTTAAACGTAGAGTGTTTTAAAAGTCTTGGGAATTGTAATATCAAATAATGGAATCCATTTTCATGCTGTCACTCTGATGATTTGGCTTGCACTGCAGCCCTGCATTCAGCAACCTGATGCTGTGATGAATGAAAACAAGGTTTGGGTTAAAGTATCATGTGGCAAAAGTTTTCAAGAATAGCTTTAGTAACAGGTGAATGAAGGCAGGATGGAAATTATTCTTCAGAGGAGAAAAAGTTCAAGGAACAGATGGAATTGTTCCCATGCTTTCACTCCTGTTTGATCGTGTTCACTAATTCGAAAGAGGAAGTGAAACATTTTAAGAAAATTTCTTGTTAGTGGTAGTGAGACAGGTGTCGAGTCTAGAAAATGGAGGTGTGGACTGCAAGGATGTGTGGTATTTTATCAGACTAGACATAGGAAGGGTTAACTGTGTGCTGGGGGGGGGGGGTAGAGGGGATCAGTCAGTGATTTTGTACATTAAAGAGGCCTATGTTAAGAATGAAATTTCTGATCATATTCGATCTTTGGCTTAAAAATTGTCATTGCTAAATAATTTCTAATTTTCTTGAAGAAATATATATAAAAAAGAAAAACAAAAAAGTCCCAAACTATTTTTCTTCTGCTCCATCATAAGTGATGACCTTTCAGGAGATGCTGATTACCAGAGTGTCTGCTCTGGTGATTGGCAGATATGGCCAAGCCTCAGCCTTTGAAGAATAAAATGTGTTTTATGTAGTTTTATCGGCATTAAATGTGGAGAGACACTCCGAGGGGTCTGGCAACCTTTACTGTTCAGCTCTGAGAGGCAATTTCACAAATGATTTGGAGACAGAAATTTGGTCGATTTCAGTGCAGGATAATTGTACAGTAGTTAAATAAAAGAAATTTATGAACAAGTTAAAGAACAACTTTCTTGTTAAAAACAAGCACAATATTGCATCTAATGGTAGAAATGAAGCAGGCATAGATTCCCTGTAATACTAGTTTCTTTATCGATTAAAATAAAGTGGACATGCTAAAGAATAAATCAAAGAAATAACTGGTCAACCAAAAAATAGCTTTAACAGTGCTCCTTCTTTAAATTTCTGGTCAGAGATTGACCTTGGATTAAAAATTATCATTCCATTTTGTGAGAAAATAGTTGTAATTTTGATCCACAAAAGAATTTCTTTTTTTATTCCGTACTAGTAGCTGGTGAATTGAAGAATCAGCTCAATGCTTACCTCCATCTTTCCTTTTTGTTTTAAATTATCTAAGTATCTAGTATCTCAGTGTCAGTGTGGGTGTTATAAACCAAAGCCAGACTCTCCTGGTGTGGATAATGTTGACCAGATCACATGAAATGGAACCAGAATCATTACACAGCTGTCACACATTAACATGTTATTTTGACAGGGTTGGTGTAATATTTACACTGTGGCATCAGCCATATGGTACTGGGCTGTCATCACCAGAGAGAGAGAGAGAGAGAGAGAGGGAGAGATGGGGAGAGGAGAGAGACAGTGGGGAGGGGATGAGAGAGGGGGGAGAGAGAGAGAGGAGGGGAGGGGGCAAGGATGAGAGATTGAAGACAAACAAGAGAGACATTTTTCCAAATTTCCTAATAAAAATTATCGTCCCAAATGCTGTTTGAGGCCATTTTTTCCTGTAAAAAAAGAACAATATTGATATTAATAATAATATATGACATGAATTTAAAGTCCCATTTATGCATGTACATTGTAGCTTATGCTATAGCATGTGCCGTTAAGAATTTTACAGCAATATATCAATAAGCAAGTCTTATTTATTGCTGTAGCCTGTGCTGTTATGTCTCTTTATTACCCTTATATAATCCATAGTGGATTCTTTCAAGGTTCATTTGAGAGCTGACCTTATGATGGTGGTCATTGTGAAGTACACCAAGTGTCAAATTCATTTCTGATTCTAATTATAGTGATTTCTGCAGCTGTGTTGAAGGTGGTTACGCCATGATATGAGCTGTCTGCATGAGACTCGAGAGCTCAATTTAATTTCATTTTGCACTTATTCCCACAATAAAAAGTAAATGGCTAGTGTTTTAGACAAATGATTTCTTTATTCTAGTGGATAGTCTTGGGTTCTATTATGAATTGATGAATACTAAACTTTAATCTAGAGGTGAGGAGCAACGTTAGCTTTTTAATATTTTTACAGCAGATCCTAGGAACCTGCATTTCTATTTTAAATCCGAGCTGAAACCTACATTCCATTTCCGACCAGTTAACTGCTAGGCTGCATCGTTTACCCCCAAGGAAGATACCATAATGACTGAATTTAATTACACCAACAACCATCATTAAGATGAAAACAATAGAGTAATTTCCATGGGCAAATAATCGGATTAATTAACCTGCCAGTGACTGGGTCATCTGGGAGGCGGGCAGGATAGGATGTTTAATGGGTTTTTTTACTCCTCCTCTTGCTGCAAGGGTGGTTTTAATTGTTTGTCTAGTTGTATTGTTTTGATGGTCAAAGATACATTTGCTCATGCAATGCTTTTCCTTGGCTGGGATGAAAAATAGATAAAGATGTCTGAATATAAATTCATCTGATAGTGTATTATTTGAATTATTTATTTAGATCCTTTTATCATTTGCTTTAATGTCTTATGACATTGTGTTGTATTGTGAAGTTGTCATAGTGAGTTGTATATAAGATGATGAATAATTTGTTTTCATTGGGGGGGGGGGGGGGTTTAGAAGGGAGAGGGAAGTTAATAAGATAATTCCCAGCAAATGTAGCCTGAATTTGATTAAATCAGAACCGATTGTCAGATACCAATTAAATTTTGTTCCTGTTTTGAATCTGCTGATCGCATTCAAGGACAGAAAATAAAAGTAGTGGTTTTCTATATTTAACAAGCCCCATACTGAACATATAAAACCTCTTCATGGATGTATTTTCTTTTGTAATATCCAGACATTTTGAAAGGAAATGGATGGATAGAATCCATCTGTTTTTGAGCAAGAAAAAAAAAGCGAGGACTTGGGTCTTTTTTTTTTCTGCCAGTAAGTAATAAAACATTGGGAAGCTGCTTCGCACAGCTGGAAACTGAGTCGTCCCAAACTAACAAAGATGGAGATGCTTAAAAGAAATAGCTCAACAAAGAATTGGGAAAGAAAGAAGATAAATAATTCAATTTCAGGTAGCCAAGATAAGATCAGGTATTGTCAAAATTATGTAAAGGTCAATATCATTCTTAGTCTTATGTGTAACAAAAGAATAAATCTAGAATAACAGATAGTCCCCTAAACCAATATGTTTTGTTTGGAGAGGAATAATCGGCAAATAAATGCTCCAGTCTGGTGTTAATATTTACAGTATCTTTTGATAACAATAGTTTCCTCCTCAGTGATTAAGATCAAGGATTCTGATAATGCTGAGCTTAATTTATATGCACTGATAATAATGCTACATAAACAGATTGCTGGCACTCAGCAAGATAGCCCTACAGGGTGGCTTTGTCAAAGAAAATACAGACTTTCAGTCACTGATTGATATCTGTGATTGTAGTCTGGAGTTGGATAAATCACAAAAGAGCTTAGAAGGAATCTTGGATGCATTTGTTATTTTAAATGTCATGAAAGAAGATGGCTGGCTAGATGAAATGAAGGAAGGAGAGCGAAAGAGAGAGAGAGAAGGGGTAAGGGAGAAAACATCCTATTATTGACAGTTAAATTGTCTATCCTGATCAGTGAGGCAGTATATATCCAGTGCTGCTGACATTGACAGGCAGGGGTTGTAAGGTTCTACTGATTGGGATCATTGGCCAGAAAACAGCTGCCTTGTCTACTACCCAGCATATAGGGTAAAGTATGAGAATTACATTATATAAGGTTGAATCGCGCAACTAGAATTAATTGCCTCGTTTTGGATTTTTTCTGAAATCAGTAAAGATTAAAATGATCGAAAAATAAAAAATAGTTGGTTTTATCAACATGTCATTTATGTTGTAAGATTGAAACATTTATAGTTTCATAGAAAAACAATCTCCATTGATACCAATATGATATTATCATTGCCTGCTGTAGCTCTCAGATGCTCATTCAGGCTATAAAAACGCATCTTTAACTCAAGCTGTCTCATCCAGTTTGTGGAGAAGAGGAGAAAATTAATCATGCCATCTTTTATCTTCATTAAATCATGTCCGTTCAGTTTGATGCTATATTTTACAGTGCCATCTGCCTAAATGGAGGCAATAGCATGTGGCATGTTCACACAGACTAAATCGGTCTCACAATGAGACTTTTTTGGTACTCTAACTGCAACCCAAAAGCTAATTTCTTTTAAATTAGAAAATTTTGTAATAAATTTGTGATATGGCAGATAGGGTTTTCTTAGATTCTCGGATGAAAGGAGTTGTTCACAGTTGGTATGACTATTGGCTTAGTTATCTTCACAGTACAAATGACTTAATTTACAGCCTAAATATGGATCATGTATCGTTCTAACTTCCCAGTGTGAACACGCCCCAGGAGATCCTCGGTATCAGTGATGTCTGTATCAATCTAACCCTAGGCTTATCTTGGTCAGGTGTGGGGTGGCTCCCCGCTGTGGCAAGGAATGTAGTTGTCTAGCAGTGTGGTGCCAGCGTGAGTAGACTTACAGAACTGGAGGTGACAAGAAGGATATTTAAGAGGAGGATTAGCATTGCAGAGTATTTACCTGGAGTTGACAAAGAACACTTCAGAAGGTGAGGGATAGTTTTGCATTGAAAAACAAACATTTTGACTGTACAGCATTAAGGCAAAGAAGAAACACTTGGTGGCTATACTGCTGTTAATTCTGTACTACTGAGGTACAGCTGTTGTCCAGTGAATGCATCAGGGTTGTATGCATTATAGAGAGCAGCATGCTTTTAAATCTTTTGCCAGAAAAAATAGTCGATACGTTAATCTTGATGAAATAACTTGAAGTAAATAGTCCTTCTTGGAGAAAGTTTGGCATGTGCTTCTGAAGTGCAGTTTTGGAATAGGGAGACTTGAATGAGAATTATTGCATAACTTACACCTGGTGTAAGTATATATGTGTGAAATCATGTGAGACCAGATCAGGTATCTGGGAGGAATTTTACTGCTTGGATACAATGCAGATGATCACAGAGTGTTTTCACTTAATATTGTGCATATACCAGTACGTAATTTTTAAGGCACTTTTTTCTTTTTTCCTTTTAAAGAAAAATTGAGGATTTTTTAAAATTGCATCAAAGACCCCCAACACTTATTGTTATGCTGATTAAAACCTGTATAACTGCAACATGAAAAATATATTTAAAAAAAAGATTTTTATGATAGCACAAGCTTGTTTGCTTAAACTAGCATGGTATAATTGTTATTTTTATTTTATTGATAGATGCTTGTCATGTACACACATTGGTTTATAGAATTTATATGACAAAAAAATTCTTACTTTGCTTATGTTAGGATGAGTGGTGTTAAGTGTGATTTTAGGATGTGTATTTGTTGGAAAAGTAGAGTAGAACTCGATGTTGATGGGAACTTTAGGTTCAAAAGGTTACATATATATTTCCCCTTATTCTTTCCTCTTTATTTTCTTTTCCAAGAAAAAAAAAAAGCTCTGCAAATTGTTTCCTGGACGCTGTAAATACAGCTTCCGCACAGGTGGCACAGACTAGGTGATATAAATACTTTTTACTCTGACTTTCCCCACATGCAATGTCATTACTAGATTACATGTTCATTTCACTGGCTTTACTCACAGTATGGGTTTGCGGCAACGCTGCTGGGTGCGAGTATGCGTGTAAACCTTTTTTGCCAAAGGCTTAAAAGGCTAAGTACTAAGTAGTATACTTGATTTGACTCAGGGACATGACAAACCAAGTGTGTTTCCATCCATTGTGCCTTTGAATTGACTGTTTCTGAATTAATATCAGAGTTTTAGAAAAAATATTTTGTTTGATTTTGGTGATTTAATATAGATTGTGGGCAAGTATGGATCTCAATGGCTGTGAACTGTAGGTCATTCCACATTAGATTGACTGGGTTCACTATCAGGTAGTGTTTAACATAATGGCTGGTATGGGTTGCCGTAATGACTAAGGGATCATTGGAGATAATGATAATGATCACCTGAAATCTAAGGTCCATATACTGTAGGGCTGCGCCTTAAATCAGGCAAGATAAGACCATTAGAAAGATATGATTGAAGTAAAGAGGTAGGCAATTTGATCATGTTGGATAATGGTTCTTCAATCCCTTATAGGGAACTATTGTACTAGTGGGACTTCTTTCTGACCTGATTACAACATAAAAGAGATTGTTTCAGAATTAAGATCAAGTCTTGATATAATAATGCTTCTAAAAATCTGTCATTAAGTTAGTAGGATCATGGCTTTGCTTTATCATCTCAGGTTAACTTGGATAAGATTGTAAGAGATAAACAACAGCTGATTGATGATGTACACACTGGCCTCTATAGATTGTTATTCAGTATCCATGGATTCTTAATATCACAATACCCAGGTCTTCATATAGAGACAGGCAAAATGTGGTGAGATTAGAAGAACATAATGATTAGCCAGTGCATATTCCTGTCAGTGTTGTCTCATTTGTATCTGGTGAAGTATTAGAGAATGCCAGTTTGACAGTCAGGTTTATTGAAAACTGTTTGAAGCTCCTTGTAGATTGCGATTAACCAGTTTACAAGCTTCTTTAGTGTCACTAAATTAGGTTAAGTCTGAAAAGAGTGAATTAGGGAAAATAAAGGCTTGAGACAAAGATCAAGTCCCTTCAAAGATCATTCCAATTAGTGTGGTAATGGTTTCTTCACAAGGACATGGCAATGCCTTTAGCTAGGTTAGTTAGAAGGATAGATTAAGGCTCTGTTCTCACAACTTTTAGATCGATCTATCACCGCGGGGAGTCTCACTAGATTACTGTCATATAATCCCCCTTAAGTGTCCGTCCCCGCCTACTACAAGCTTTAAGGGATAATTAACTTTCGTGTCCGCCCGGCTGACAGCTATTTAGCGTGAACCCCCAGGGAGTTAGGTCGATCCAATGTAGGTCGATCTAATCTATGAGAATGGGGTGTAAGATAAAATCTCTTCCTCTGTGTGTTGGGCATGCATGCATTTGTGCTAATGTGTTAAGTGACTCAATGTGTAAGGATCTGAAGACAAACCTTCAGGCATGCATGCAGGTGCACACACACATACTCAAACACACACACACACACACACACATACTCAAACACACACACACATGCACACATTCGGTGACACAGTTTATCATGAATTAATTTTAAGTTTCATTCATAAGATGTGACATAAAATACACTGTGGTCTGCACCACAACACGCAGTGCTCAACTCATAATGAAGAATTGAAATAATCAATTTTCACAGGAATATCTAAGACAGAAGAGCATGATATTTCATGGTCAGGTAATATTGATAATATTGTAGGAGAAGACACTCGGTATTGTGGCATAGCTAACCAGGGCCCCATAACTTGAATTCATCGCTTGTTGCGACCAAGCGCAAGCGTCTCGATTCCATAACTTGCCCATACTCGTTCCATATAATAAATTGTAGCCTCTGTGTGATATCGCTATTTGCAGTGCGCAATGCTTGAGTTACGAGGCCCAGGAGCACCAGTGGCAGTTATATAGTGGACATCAGCTGTGTATTTTAAAAATCACTTATTGCTAATAGATGGCTTTCATTTCATGGTGACACTCACACATGCAGATGGTTGGTGCTTTTGTCCTGATTCAATAAACAAGGACGTATATGCATGCATACATATGAAGTTAAGATCACATGCACGTATTTCATGCATATGAATTCGTGCATGAAAAAGTACCTTTCATTGCACACATGACATGCATGTTCCTATCCAGCAGTTGGTGTCCAGTAGTGATACAGTGTTCAGTAGTGTAATCTTCTTAACTGTTGATCATATATGTCAACATGGAGATGGTGTAAAGGAGGGGGATCTTAGTACTAGAGGAAACCTAAGCTGTATTCCCAGAGCTTTTAGATCGATCTATCCCTGCGGGGAGTCTCACTAGATTACTGTTGGATTATCAGGCTTAAATGTCCGTCCCACCTACTACAAGCTGTAAGGGGGTAATTAACTTTCGTGTCTGCCCGGCTGACAGCTATTTAGCGTGAACCCCCAGGGAGTTAGCTTGATCTAAAGTAGATCGATCTAATCTCTGGAAATGGGGTCCTATTGTGGACTACCTGAAGACATTACACATAAAGTTCACACAGGGGAAACTGCTCAGGCAGATATTTTATTCTTGTACTGTGATAATGTACCTATTACCTCAGATAACTAGGCTTTTTTTTTTTTTTTTTTTTTTTTTTTTAATGACTGTCTTTCTTTTATTTCCCTCTACCCCACCTCAAATATGGATCTCTCTCTCTCTCTCTCTCTCTCTCTCTCTCTCTCTCAGACATCTGACAATGGGGCATGAAGTGCCAGGTGTGAACAACATTATCAACTTATCACTTCATTATCACATAAGGTGATAACAGCCCTATGAGTGCTGTATTGTTGATAACATGAGGACAGTCATAGTCATTATGACCATTGACATTGTAAGTCTAATAAGAGGAGTATTAGCAGCCATAGATGTAGGAAGCCATTACCATCATGTTATATGAAGCAGGGAGGGGAAATGGTACCATGGAATGATCACCTATTCTATTATGAGAGTGTAACATTTCTATATCTTTGCTGTGTAATTAAATAAAGAACTGGGAGATAAGCCATGACTCCCGATCTTCACTCTCTGTTTTGATGTGAAATGTAGCAGAAAGATAAAATATATATTAGAATAATTTCACTAATACATTAGTGAGAATGAGGTATAAAAATGCAGTCCTTGCATTACCATAATGAAAATATGAGCTTTTGATATAGACTCTTAAGAGTTTTTTTTCTATAAAAGCTGACTTCTTAATCAGTGATAATTATTCTAGACAGTATAGTGATAATGTGTCATCAGTTCCTGTGTATATATAAAACCACTTCAGACATAAGCATTTCAAAAGTGGGCTTTTAGCACTGGAGGGCGAGGGATATTTATATACACAGCTTACTTTGTGCCAAATAAAAAGTGCCTAAAACAAGCTTGTATATAAAACTACTACAGTCCTGAGTATTTCAGAAGTAGGCACTTTAGCAGCAGAGGGTGGAGAATATCAGTTATACAGAGATCACTTTGTGCTGAATACAAAGCACCACACATCTAGAGAACACTCAAGTTCCCAAGAGGAAGAGATAGCCAATTATTCCAGGAGTAGCAGTGGCTTTCAAGAATTTGTGACACGTATGCTGACAGCTATCATCTATCGCAAGGTCTATTGCATCCAATATTCTGTGAATTGTGTGTAGTGTTCAAATTACTATTAAAANAGATTAGATCGACCTACTTTAGATCGACCTAACTCCCTGGGGGTTCACGCTAAATAGCTGTCAGCCGGGCGGACACGAAAGTTAATTACCCCCTTAAAGCTTGTAGTAGGCGGGACGGACATTTAAGTCGGATTATCTGAAAGTAATCTGGTGAGACTCCCCGCGGGGATAGATCGATCTACAATCTATGGGAATAGAGCCTAAGTCTAATAAGAGGAGTATTAGCAGCCATTGATGTAGGAAGCCATTACCATCATGTTATATGAAGCAGGGAGGGGAAAAGGTACCTTGGAATGATCACCTATTCTATTATGAGAGTGTAACATTTCTATATATTTGCTGTGTAATTAAATAAAGAACTGGGAGATAAGCCATGACTCCCGATCTTCACTCTCTGTTTTGATGTGAAATGTAGCAGAAAGATAAAATATATATTAGAATAATTTCACTAATACATTAGTGAGTATGAGGTATAGAAATGTCCTTGCATTACCATAATGAAAATATGAGCTGTTGATATAGACTCTTAAGAGTTTTTTTCTATAACAGCTGACTTAGGCTTCGTTCACATGCAATGTCTATTTTCTAAATTCTATTTTCTATTCGCGCTATCTTATGATCACGGTCTGTGCCCTGAATATCCCGCCGCGTAATTACTGGCAGCGCGAGCCAGTATTACTTATAGTAACTTATAGTAACTGGCTCGCGCTGCCAGTAATTACGCCGCGGGATATTCAGGGCACAGCCTGTGATCATAAGACATATCGCGAATAGAAAATAGAATTTAGAAAATAGACATTGCATGTGAATGAAGCCTAAGACATACCGAGAATAGAAAATAGAATTTAGAAAATAGACATTGCATGTGAACGAAGCCTAAATCAGTGATAATTATTCTAGACAGTATAGTGATAATGTGTCATCAGTTCCTGTGTATATATAAAACCACTTCAGACATAAGCATTTCAAAAGTGGGCTTTTAGCACTGGAGGGCAGGGGATATTTATATACACAGCTTACTTTGTGCCAAATAAAAAGTGCCTAAAAAAGCTTGTATATAAAACTACTACAGTCCTGAGTATTTCAGAAGTAGGCACTTAAGCAGCAGAGGGTGGAGAATATCAGTTATACAGAGATCACTTTGTGCTGAATACAAAGCACCACACATCTAGAGAACACTCAAGTTCCCAAGAGGAAGAGATAGCCAATTATTCCAGGAGTAGCAGTGGCTTTCAAGAATTTGTGACACATATGCTGACAGCTATCATCTATCGCAAGGTCTATTGCATCCAATATTCTGTGAATTGTGTGTAGTGTTCAAATTACTATTAAAATTGACCTGTTGGTTCCAGGTCGTAGATTTTCTTGCTAGGTCAGTGAAATCTCTCTCTCTCTCTCTCTCTCTCTCTCTCTCTCTCTCTCTCAATGGTTCATTGTTTTTGTTGAAAATAAAAAGTGTATCTAAAACTTCAGAAAGTTGAAGCATCAAAGATTAGCCTGTATGCTTAAGCCTGAAACTGAAATGCTGTTTGTATTATAAACATTTTAATCCCAAAAGCATTTGTCCATTGGTTGATAATGTTAGAAATGGAAAGCAATAAAAACACAATTCCATTTTGTGCATTGTGAACAGGCTCTAAAAACCTCCCACTAAAAAAAACAGATAAAGTGCTTTATTGATGTTTTCACTCCAGCAATGCAAAAAGAGGTGTCAAATAAACTCAGCTGACCTTTCTATAATGGTATTAGGTAGACATCCCCGTGGGACATCAACCCAGTCCCCTGTAGACATCAGAGGATGGTCTTGATAGCCTGAGAACATGTTTGTATTATTGAAAATGGTTGAAAATGCAATAATGGTGTGTGTGCTGTAATTATATGTGGATGGAAAGTGTGTGTTGCACGCTCAAATGTTACATCCATCTTTCTTCTGTTAAAGTGACCCTGGAGACTACTGCCCTCTATAGGGCACATTTCCACTCCAGTTGTGATGGTACAACTGGTACAACCTAGTATGTATGTCTTTGTGTGTGTGTGTGTGTGTGTGTGTGTGTGTGTGTGTGTCTGTATGTATGTGTGCATGTGTGTGATTTCTCAATCTAATTCCTCTTTTTTTATTGACCAGTATCATTGATATGGTCAACTCCAAATGTAAGTTACATCAGGACGGTTAGATTCCTATCATTAGAAAATATATGATAACTTGGTGTGAGATGTCTTGTGATATCACTGGCCAAGTTAAACTGTCTCAACTAAAAAAAAAAATGTTCTGAACTGTTCCTCATATATGTCATCAGTCACATATATAAATTTTACAGAATGTAGCCAACTTATTTTTCAGTGTCTATTTAAAAAAAAGAAGTTCGTCCTGTTTTAAATATATAATTAATGTTTAATAATTATTTTTCAGGTTTTATCACTGAGATCCTGATTGGAATGTTGACCTTCACCTGAAATGACCTTCACCTGAGGTGACCCAGATTTTGGCAGGAAACTGGAAATCCTCAGATTACAGCTGGAGGCGGCTACTTACACCTGATGCTTAGGGAAATTCCACTTTACCTGTGAGTTACTCAATGACATTTTATTTTCTGAAAAAAATTTAGTCACTTTAGTAAACATTGGCTGCTTGATGGAGGAGTCGTGCAGATTTTAAGGTGACATTTAAATTTATCCTGGGTGGGATTTAATGTAAAGTTTGGTTTGTAATAGAAAATAGATGCACACAATGTGTATACTAGTGAAACAGACTGTTTTCTTTCTTGACAACCATATTCTCAAAGTGAATTAATATGAAAGTGTTCCCCATGGCTCTCTGAGCACACAGGTGTCACACAGGTGTGGTAACTTGCAGAGAACCAGAAACATGGTTTCCCATTTGGTGTATAGTTCTAAGGCAAATGTGTCAAGTGAACTTATCGTTTAGAATTTGAGAATATTTACTTATGGTCATGGTCATAGCACAAAATAAGGACAATAGCTTGTGTGTAAAGATGTAAATATTAGTTTTTATGGAATTGACAACTGTCTAAAACTTTTCAGCAGATAAAACTACTCCCTTCATTTTAAGGTATTTTTAGTGTGTTTGTGTGTGTGTGTGTATTTCTAAATCATCTTTTGTGTGTATGCATGGTTGCATGCTTAGTATTTGTTCTGAATATATTATCCCACGGCCAACCTAGTACTTTGGCTTATGTTTGATCATTTTCATTTATGATCCAACTAACAAGCTAATGAACATTTTTGCTCATTGGTTCTGAATAATTGTTGGAAAAAAAAGAACTTGCGGTCATTTACATCTCAAGATGTGTGGGGAAGGAAGGCTTTGTTGACGGCAAGCCATCGTAATAAGGTGATTCTTCTTCTTTATGTTTAAGCTTTTTTATTATGATTCATGATAAAGCTTTGATTGCTATCATTTAAGTGTTGGACCAGCACTTGATGGCAATGATATTGGGTAAACCACTTGGGAAAACAGGCAATCTTTTACCTCTCATGTCTCTGGTATTCTTAATATCAGTATTGATCAGGCTGTCATATGTGGAATATTGAGGAGTTCAGGAGCTTTCTGTTAGGGCTGAACTAGTGTGTGTGTGTGTGTGCATGTGCACGTATGTTTGTGAGTGTGCATGCACGTGTTGGGTGTATAGAGAGAGATGGGAGAGGGACAGATTTCAGCTTAATAAGTCACATTTGCACGTTCATCTACACATAAGATAAGTTTATATAGTACTATGATACATGATAAACATTTATGAATGAAGAAGAAAGATGTTTTGAAAAAAAAAATTGACAAAGTTGATCTATATATTAGTAATAAATAATATTTCCAAATGTGAGGGTAACATAAAATATATATATATTTTTATAAATGGATGTATATATATATATTTATTTATTTATTTATTTATTTATTTATTTATGTATTACCTTTAATTTAGTTTTTTTTTTTTTGTATTCATTTATTTGTTTGTTTGATTATTCAAACTATGAATTCTAAAAAAAAGGTAAATTAAAAAAAAGTGGGTGTGTGAATAAGCATGTAGTTCAGTAGTTAACCTAAAAAGTTATTGTCATCACTGAAGTACAAAAGAGAATCCACTCACAAACACAAAGCAGTAACATCCATGTCACAGGATGTAATTGAACAGTTAATTGATGCGTGGTTGCGTCTTGTGGTCAACTATTCACAGGTAAAATAAACCATAAACACAAGCCACTAGCTTCCACATCTGCCCACTGTGTGGCACCACTGACCACAGTTTTCAAAGTAAAATATATTAATTTATTTTTAATGAATTCTAACTCTTATTAGTCACAAAGGAAGGCTGTGACTTGCAAAAAAAAATAAGGAAAAATATAAATAGGTACATTGAAACGAGACCTTTTTAACCACAGTGGTCCCACGTTTTTCTTCTGAAACACAGTTTTGTAAAGAAAACAAAAATCCATTACTAGTAAGAAGAAATCATCTTGTCAGTAAGGACCATATTTTGCTTTGAATCCAACAACCACCTGTCATTAATACAACCTGGCTGCAGGTAAATGGTCATTTGATACATTGATGAGGTTTTATGTGAAGTCCTCCAGGGCAGCAGCTGATTCATTCACGGTCTGTGTCCACCACCAACATTTATCAACTTGACAGAAAATTATCCAGGGTGAGAGAGAGATGCAGTATTAATGTCTGTCCAGACGTCCAGATACAGTTTCATTTTGTGATTACAGGTGACCATAGCTGTCCATGTTTGCCACGTGTCCAAACAAAGGGTCAGTGTTTTGCCTGTGGTCACTTCATTTTGCTGTCAGTTTTGTTTTTGAAGTCCAGTTTGACCATATAATTTGCTTGACTTGAGCCAGAAGCAATTTATTTTATCCAGTGTGACAAGTCACTGTGACTTTATTTTTGGTGTCACTGGAATCAGTTGATATGTTTAATCCTTTTGTGCCAGAGATGAGTATCACAACATTGAACAAATAGATAATAGGATAATAGGGTGTTTTCTCCCTTATCCCTTCTCTCTCTCTCTCTCTCTCTCTCTCTCTCTCTCTCTCTCTCTCTCTCTCTCTCTCTCTCTCTCTCTCTCTGCATCCATGTGAAAACTTATTTGTTGGTGTCATGATCTAAGAAGTGTTTTTAGCAGTAAAGTGCTCTTGGATGGTATCCAGTCATATCTCTAGTACACACCTGTGACCTTCACAGACTCCACTCCACTTGTAAGTATGTTTATAACATCAAGTCTTTTCATATCTAAAAGAATGTCTACTCTTTTAGCTTTACAGCTGGATGAGGAGTTGGGGGGGGATGGTGGAGGGAGTGTATTGTCTTGCTGAATTCTCACGTGAATCAATGGAATTATCCTTTTTTTTTTTTTTTTTTTTTTTTTTTTTTTGGACAATAAGCAGAAAAAATGACTTAATCCAGCCGAACAGTTCACACAATATCCCAGAGTAAAAAAAAATGTACATTTTTAGATGAGTAATTTCAGAAGTGAATTACAGTGCAACCTCACCTTGGCACTGTGATATGTGTGGCCCCACCCACACAGCATGTGATTATATTAGAAATATGATCATATCTGTGACATGTCTCTGTGTTGTAGTCCAGGCTGTGGTGACACACACACACACACCTCGGGCTCTGCGTATCAGTGTGACAACACAGTCAGCACAAATTACGCTGCAGTCTCATACTGTTATGTGTTAGAGACTTAGGGTATTAAGTGTAGCCTGATCGCAGTGGTTTCACTTTAGTAAAAAATAATTTCAGTTTTCTTTAGATCTCATGAATTTCTGTAAAAGGTAAAAAAAAAAAGCTATAAATGTCACTCATTTTATCTTATTTTATTTAATTTATTTATTTATTTATTTTATTTTATTTTATTTTATTTTATTTATTATTTTTTTTTTTTTTTTTTGGGGGGGGGATCTGATTAAGGCCTGTGTCATGGGGATTTAAAGAGTTGCTTGGGGATCCAGAATCATACAGATGGAGGGTGTCTGTATGGTATGGAGGGGGGGGGGGGTAACTACCTTATTCCCAAAATTATCAATGAATCCTAGGACATCTCAAACAGTTTTATAAAAGATCATATTATCAATCTTTCAAAAGGAGGGGATTTGTATCCGTAGCCAGCACTCCTTCTCTCTTCCAACCACCTTAAAAGTTTAAATCTTCCCTAAAACAGGTGAGACATCAATACACCTAGGGAATTAATTCTGTATCATTTTCAAAACACACACAAAAAATAATGACTTTGAAGTTTCCAAGTTTATGACTCATAGTAAGTACTAATAGAACGTGGCACCAGGGGTGTGGTCAAAATTTATTTTTCAGAAACAAATCACAAAGAAGTTAAAAAGGGGGAAAAAAAGAGAAAAATGTAATTTATCAGCACTGAATTATTGCACCACAAAGAACTCATTTTCTTGAACATAATTGAAAAATTGAATTTATGAAAAATTATACTTGAAACCAGTGATATCAGTAGAGGCACTGACAGTCACGGTGTAATACGGTATGGTATATAGTAGACTGTCTGTGACTGGGTAGTGTATTAATAAAAAGGGGCAGATTTTATCAGTCCGTCTTATCTCTGCGTCCAACAACGGGAGAAAAACACAACATTGATCTATTGAGGCTTGGCTGCAGCGAGCCGTGGTGGAGAGACACGCGGTCATTTCTTAAGGTGTTTCCACTTTATGTTTGTTTACTAATATTTTTTGAAATCTTGGTAATCCTGGACTTTGTGACACCTGGTATTGTTTCCGGATACACTGGATTGTATGGCAGAAGGTTAGTGAACTCAGAAGTATGACGTAGATTAAATAGCATTGTAGGATACATGCTTAACTGGTATACATGCCATCATTTCTTTATATTTATGCTGTCATTTATTATTATTATTTTTTTTTAAATGTGATAATGTGTTTGACCTAAAATTTTTAAGACTGTATATATAAGACAGACTAGAATTTGACTGAAAAAATGTGATCATTTATATATTTGTGGGAAATTAAGTTATGAAAGTTAAATAAATTCAAAGGAAATATCCTAATTAACTTTAATTGACATTCATAACTGCTTTGTGGAATTGAGGGTCTGAGGGATTTAATAATTGTATAAAATCATGGTAACAATACTTAATGGTGAAAATGATTTATTTTGATTGAAAAAAAAAACACGATGGCAAACCTTGGCCTAGAGAAGTGGGACAACAAAAATCGGACCATATTTTGGTATGTGGACAGGTGGCAATCATCATTACCCGTCCAGTTTTAACAATGACCGCCCTGTCCAGTGTGTGGTCTGACCGAAGTGGTCAAGATATTAAAATATCGTTGTTTACTTCATGTGCTATGTAATATGTATATCACGCCCATGTTTACTGGTCATCTTGTGACGAAAAGACAAAGGGATTTGTCTAATTGGGTTGAATTTGTCAGTGGTAATGGTCATTTGGAGTGACCGATGGGTCAAGGTTGTTATTAACGGGTTGGTTATCGTAGTTAATTTTCATAAAGGTGTAAGCGTATCAAACCAATTAAAATATCTGCACTACGATATGGAAAAAATATATGCTAGGATCCAAAGTTTAAATTAGGGCAAGAAAGAGAAAACAAATTTATCAAAAAAAGAAATAAAACTTTGGAATTATTTAAGCACCAGGGACAGCATAGTGCAGCTTGCCACCCTAATAGAGGTGAATCAGAGTGTTGAAGACCCTCTCTGTTTGAGGATTGCAAAACAACTGCCATGATTCAGTGGCAGTAAAAACACACCTCTGTCATTACACGGGATTACAACAGATTGTGGTGCCTGGAAAAATACTGAAAAAATTAATGTTTGTATTCTATAGTAAGAGATTAATATTTATTATTGTGTTTACTAGTGTAGTCAGAAGATAAGGCAGTTGACATCAGCAATTCCCAGGCCTGTACCTGAAAAAATAAAATGAAAAAAAAAGGAAAAAAAAAATTTGTATTCTATAGTAAGATATATGTTGCATGTTCATTGTGAAGTTTATAGGCAAAAGATAAGATAGATGACATCAATTCTCTGTGTGTTCCTTGCAAGATGAAAGCTTAGAAACAAATTAGCCTGTCATTTTATTGAAAGCCCATCAGTTAAAATACAAAATTGTGTCTAATGATTCATTTTAAGGCACACTTCTAGTCAAATTGTGACAGGTTAAGTGAGGCTTGTGAATGTAGTTTCTAATCACAGATAGTACGCCCAATCCTTCTGTCTTCCAGTCTTCTCCAGTGTAGTTTTTAAAGCTCTGGTCTTTTTAAAGCTTTGGTCTTTTAGTTTATAGTTTTTAGTTACTTTTAAATACCTTATGATTTTATGATACATTGTAAAACTTCAACCTTTGGGTTGCAATTATAGCAAATAAATTATTATTATTAAATAAATTATTATTATTATTATTATTATAATTATTATTATTATAGCTACTACACTATGCTAGGTCCCATTATGTTGGTATCTTATGGCAAAATACCATAATCACACTGTCTGCTGAGATAATATATACTCTAAATTTACCCATCTCAACCTAATTGGAAATGCATCCCTCTTCTGATTTTAGGTCTAAAGATGCGTTTCTTGTCAATTTGGTGCAACATGGAAGTTTATTTGAAGGTACAGGACTAAATTCAATTTCATAATGGATGGATAGGATATCAAAGGGGTTTGGGTTGCTGCTGAGAGATGAGCTGAACAAAATCATCTGAGATGAGTCTGGTAAAGCTAGGCTGGCCCAGCTTTAATGGAAATGCGGCTTTACCACAGTTTTGTCCATGCTGGTCAGCATTTTGTCCCGAGTCACTGACCACAGCTGGACAGATTGCATGATGGAGGGATATTACACTGATGAAGTTACACATTTAGTTTTTTTTTTTTTTTGCTGGGGCACTGGTTTAGATCTGTAGATATGTTAAGGAATGTAGAATGTGTATTATGTGAGGGCATTTTTACAGTTAAGTGAGCAGAAAATGTGCGTGTATAGTAAGAGATGTATTCTGGGTTTGGTGATGCCCTTCTCTTTGCATCCTACTGAGACTGTTCTTTCCATTTAACTTCAAAGTGTCACAACTCAAAAAAAGATCTCTTGCTTTCTCTTTCTCTCTCTCTTTCTCATTTGTTTTTGGTGTCATTGTAATACGCAAAATATTTGTCATCTTAAGCAGCAACTATTGGCAAATTTCCAATTTTGGGGAAGCCAAAAATTTAATATCACGAACCTAGGTGGCCCCTGGTCCCCCAGCCATATTGTCCAACTTTTTCATTGAATGACACTCTCATGTCTACTTGAGGAGAGGAGAGAGAAGATACCAGTATGAATATTGCATTTTAGTATCACTTTTGGTGACATTGTCAACTGTCTCTGGTGTCACCAAATATGAGTCACCTTAGCTGTCACCCAGTATCCCCCTGCTCCCCCCCCCCCCTTTTTATGTCCACTACCCTCACTGACCCTGGTGACAAGTGGTCATTTGTGAGTCACGTTGTCTCTGGCCGTCCCTCTCTCTGTGGAGTCAGCAGGCAGAGAGAGATAAACTGACCTGGTATATATTTATACAGGTATATTATACAGAATGGCTAATTTGGGCAGTCCTTTAATTAGAGACAGAGAGAGATGACCATTAACTTAATGATCATCCCTGTCTTTCCATCTAGCTCTGAATCCTCAGTGGTAACAAGAAGGAGAGATTGACTGCACTGAATATATTTGTATGTTAGATGGTAATTGGAGCTCTGAATCATCTCTCTCTCTCTCACTGTATGTGTACAAAGTCACATTGCCTGCTACTGATGAGAACAGTAAGACCAGGGACACTGGGCTGGGCACTTCTGGTTGTGGGGAAACAAGGGCCTCCCACACTTGACGTAGGGACTTATATTGAAAGATAAAACTGTCAAGTTTGAAGTGTCTGCTAAAGATTGGTGTGGTTTATCTGGTGTTCACAGGTGGGTGATGTTGGAGACGTCTGATATTGATATCTGCTAAAACTATAATAATGTTCAGCAAACATTTTGAGATTGAAATCTAACTGCCAAGCTGTTTATTTTATCAGCGATATATGATGGTGTACTAGTAGGTTGAAGTATTTGAAGTTAGCTGCTTTATGTAGTTATCTTTTTGATAGCTGGTGCCAGGAGGTATTACAGTGAGATAACGGAAAATGTTGACAGATATGATTTGATGTCTGAAGATATCATAACAGCCAAAATTTATCTGGATAGCAAGAATGTTTTACAGTAGCTATATTTAACTTTTTTTGTATATTATTATCTTTAATGGTGATAATGTTGTTTTCTTTGATATCTGTCCACATATATAGAGGACAGATCTGTCAATTTCTCACAAAATTTTACTAGTGTTGGTTGGATTGAAAGAGAGAGAGAGAGAGGAAGAGAGAGAGAGAGAAATCGAAAGAGTATAGTGTATTGGTGTGTCCCCAGTGGAAGTGTAAAATTGAAAATATGCGACAATGAGTAAGTGCAAACTTGAGGACACATGCTGCTACCACTCACATTTAAACAACACTCCTGGCAATTACTAAACATGTTATTATAGTGATATGATGGTATCTGATGAAAGCACTGTCACAGATTAGTTGAGTAAGGAAATTGAAGTTTCAAGCACAGTAACTAAATTTGTGTCTATTAAATAGCACTCCTAGTGGTACATAGAATATGTTGGTGCAGTGAGTGTCCTGAAACTAAACTCCAATAATGATGATGTGTATTATATATTTACACCATGATATTACTGTTAGGTACAGTAACGATTTAATGCCAAAGGTGCGCTGTCTCATAAATCGGGAGAGGGTTGGCCATGTTGTGGTTCATCCCTCATTGGTTTAGTTTAGATATATATTAAATATATATTAGTTTTAGAATGTGTCATTACATTTATAACAAGGACATGACTTGTACTTAAACAACCTGTTCTCAGTTATGATATAAAGTTTCAATATATATGTCAGAGGTGTGCTGACTGATAGGGATGGTGGGGAATGACCCAGATATATGTCAACTCTGTGTTATCATCGATTTGAAATATACACGTTAAAGGTAACTGTGTGAGAAGAGAAGGTATTTTTACAGCAGTAACTGTTAAAATGGACATGTTCACAATGGCAAAAGAAGTAGTCAAATATTCAGTAGTCAAATAATGAAATTGTCAAAAAAAATTGCTGTAAAATTTAAATGCTGCATCATGGCATCGATTTAGTTTTATAATTTACTAGCAGAATAACTTGATTTTATTCCGTTACTTTCATTTTGTTTAAAGGTAATGTTAAGTGTTCTTAATACAGAGACAAAAAATTAATGAATTACCACAGTGAACTCAATTTCAGATGTGTCCACAATGTGGTGATGAGCATTAGCTATATAAAGAACATGTTAGCTATTAGCACATATAATACATTAAGCATACAGTGGTGAAAGTTAAGGATATATTTTTGGGATTATAGCCATAAGGTGATTTTGAAAATTTTGTAAAGCTTTATATTTTTAACTTTCTTTTAACCTACAGTATCATTTTTCCATAGGTTCAGGGAAGCTGCAAAGAAAGAACAAAATATGAAAAATTAAATCTCCAGAACGAGAAGACTATCTGAGTTATACAACTAAACTCATTTGCAGTTAAGATGCAAAACTGACTCAGAAGAAGAAAACAAAATCCACATTTCTTAATTTTAAGCAATGAAAATGTATTAGTTCTTAGAAAGGAGGAGGAACTAAATTGTAATTACTTGATATCCAACGCATATCCAGGATGAGAAATTAATGCACCACCAGATTTAAGGACTAATATTAACAGTGCAGCATTTGTCTGTTGAAAATATATTATCAAAGATGGCTTCCATGATCAGCACGCCTTCGGGTCCCAATACCAGCGACCTACCATATTTGTCGCAGTTGACCTCCCAGATGACCCCAGCACTGACAACGGTCAGTGAGGACCCTCCCTTGGTCGTCAATAGATGTGATATTGTCTACAAGTACGACGTAGCTCCAGCCACGATATGTGCTGTATGTTTTGTGTTTGGGGTCCTGTATGCATTTCTAGGTAAGTTTTATTAAATTTTCCCCATTAAAATTCGAAAAACTTGATTTGTTAAAACATACTTCTTTAAAGGTCCATTTATTGAATTTAAAAGTAACATGCTAGCACACATGAAAATGTTTTAAAGATATCATAGTGTATGTTTTCAACTTTCAGGTTACCGTTTCTTCAAGGCCATCATGTTCATGACAGGGTTCATATTCGGCAGTGTATTAACGTATGTTCTCCTGGATGAGCACAGTCAGTTACCTACCGAGGCAAACGCTGGGATTGCCGTGGGTGTAGGGGTACTTCTTGGACTCATTACTATGCTAGTACAATACGTAGGACTCTTTGCGACAGGATTTACCTTCGGATTATTCCTCGCAACAATATTTCTAGTCATTTTAGAACTTTTCTACCATCCGTCCACGAAATGGATTAGTATTGGAGTTTTATTCATTCTTGGAGTGGTGTTTGCTCTGTTAGCGCTAAAATTCCAAAAATCCATGACAGTTTTAGGGACTTCGTTATTCGGAGGTGCTCTGATGTTTATCTGCTTGGATTATTATGCTGAACTGTTCATCATGTCAATGCATATATTAAATGTCCTGAAGGTGGAGCCAGAAGCTCAAGACAGGCTCTGCTGGTTCAGCTGGGTTATTGCAGGCGTATGGCTGCTGATATTTGTGTTGGGTGTGGTGATACAGTGGAAGCTGACATCAAAGGGCTGTGATCACAGGGATGGTAAGTATCATGGTCAGGCGTGAATGTTGTTGAAGAGGCACAAATGAGATTTAAGCCTGATTTTTCAAAGATCTTTAAGTACATGCTGTTATTTTGAACTTGCAGAGTTAGGTGATGACTTAACTAGAAATTCAGTGGTGGGAAGCAAGCTTATGTGGAGAGAGAATGAGAGAGATAGACTGGGTGAAAAGAGTGAGGATGATGAGAAGTGGAGAAAGGTTCTTTATTTCCTCTTAGGCTGTCTTATATATGGCGTAAGGAACACGCATGCACGCACACACACACACACACACACACTAATTATCCCTTCTCTTCTGAAGATCAAAGCAATTTCTGGAAAGTCAATCTCAGGGATATGAAGACATTAAGGCAAACTACCAGTCACTTAGATGTCAAGTTATTTGTCTCTTTGAGGCAGATTACATCAATTCCAGCTCTGATTGCCAAAGCTAAAATAGCCTTCATCTCCGGTGTCTCTCACCCCATTTGGTGAGAGTATGTTCACATAAAGCCTTGATGGATTGTGTCTGAAATGGTCTCAATGACAGGCAGTACGTACACAGCATGGCATATTGGAGATGGCTTTTAGCCTGGTGTGTGTGCGTGTGCGTGCGTGCATGTGTGTGAAAGAGAGAGAGAGAGAGTGCGAGAGAGAGAGAGATGAGTTAAGGGGAGGGGACGCCATAGACTACTGCAATAATGATATCTGACAAAATAAATCATAAGGACCACTGGGTTGAGCTGTCTCTAGATCAAGGAGATGTGTGAATATGGCCAAAGTCTCGCCCACTGCCTTATGAAAAACATTTTAGTCAATACATTAAATCTGCCCGGACAGTTTTTGAGGGAAATGTAAACTTGGGACGTAAATGTCAATTTTAAGAGGGTTTTGATAGTAAATGCTATCTTTCATCTGTTATGTCATGTGTGAAGACACTAGTGTTAGTTGGTTAAAATAGCACAGGAGATTTTTGATAAATGTCATTTTCATTTGCATACTTATATGTATCTAATGGCATAGGTACTGTGGGACAGATTTTTTGTATTACAAGGAATGATAAAATTTTCTTTTAATTTGCTTATTTGAATTTTGCATTTATATTTTACATTTTGAAATGCAATCAGTTATAATGATGAAAGTAGAAAATTAATGCTTAAGTGTAAGCTGCATACCAGTGACTTATATTTTAATTGTGGAATGAGATGGAAGGCAGTAAAAGTGAAGTGTATAGGAATAAACTGATCTAATACACAATTACAATTAATTGTTGAGCAAGGGAGGTATTTTAAGTAAATTGATCATGCCCATTAATTATTACAGTGAAAATAAGATCAAAGAAACATAGGAAAGTAAACCTCCAAAAGATTCGTTCCCGGGAGAAAGAATATCGCTCTGAGGAAGATCCCAACACCAGGTACCGCCACTTGTACCAGATACGACGCAGCAATGGGGATGTCATATCTCGGGTAAATTGTCTGAAACAAATACAAATTTTAAAGGTGCTAAATTTGTCTTACACCTTTTTCAGGATAGGATTAAGAAATCTTTAAACAAAGAAATATTTAATACTTAGTACTTATATTTCTTTGAAAGGATTATAAGGGTGATGCATGTCTGTACAGAGCACTTCAGGTTTTTTTAACGTGTTGGTGGAACCTGTGATACATTATGTCGACTATGGTCACTGAAAATTCTTATTCTTTATTTACACATTTTGATCTTTGTTTCCAGAGCATTATAGATCACATCCACCCAAAAATGTCTCCCACAACACACAAACTGACCAGTGATGATGACCATCCGCCATATGGAGTGACCAACCTTGAACTGACCAATAAGTCGGAACAAGATCGGCCTTTCGGGATGACCCCTGACATTGAGAGTGCCAATACCACACTGACACAGGTGGCTCCTGAAGGTCAAAGTTGAAAGGTCACAATGATGTCAGGTTGAAGGTTGACCAATCAGTAAACTTCACTGTGTCAATAATAGGGTCAAAGATGGAAGTTCATGATAGATGTCATGTGTTTTTGAAGTGACCAATCAGGGATGAGTCAAAGATTGCTGTGTTCACACTGAGCTGTATTGGGGGAATATTGCCCTCAGGGAGGAAGTATTTCCCTGCAATCCATGTACCCCAGACCCAACTGACCTTGAATTGCACAGTTGATGGTAAACACGTATGGGGTAATGTCCATTTCTTCTAAAGGAGGCAATTCCTTCTTGATTATGTTCTCATGCAGACATCAGTTTGAAAGTCAAGCAGAGGAATCTTGGAATGATTCAGATGAAAATGAGGCAAGAGCCAAAAAGCATACATCAAAGAGAGACCAGTCAAAACCACATGTACTTCTTGTGTGGTTTTCATTTGATATAATGTGAACACAACTGGTTATATGAAGCAAAAACTGAACTAGAATGAAAATGAACGGCAATAAAAGTTGACTTCAAGGAATACCCAGTCACAGACATGTTCATTTTCTAAAATAAACAAGTGAAACTTGTCACAGAAGAAAATGGGTCATTTGATGTCAAACAACAATGAAATATGAGAAACTGCGGGCATTCAAAATGTCCAGTCAAAGGCAAATACTAACAGAACTGGGAGATGATATCTTGTCACAGGGAGAGCTAATCTAGTCAGAGACTGTGTTCCAGTGAAATTCCTCCCACAGTGCAGAGAGCTTTTCATATAAACGCTCAATTGAAATGGCTCTTGATTCCTATTACTGTGTGATGAAAAGGGGCAAAAGAACATGGAGAAATGGAGAGGTATTTCCCAATTAACTGACTTATTGATTTGCTGCTAGCCATGCCTTTCTGCAAGTGAATTCATACAAACACACAAACCCTTAATATGGTGGTCTTAGAATAAAAAAGGGCAAGAAATATATAACGTATTGGACTTCTCATCACATATTGTATGTAGTGTGTTCATAAAACCACTTTGAGATGTTTTTAGTCATATTTTCATTGATTTGATAACTATTTTATACCTTTGGTTTTAAATTAGCTTAAGTATAGCTGCTTGCAATGAATGAAACCAGGATAATATGAATAGAAAACGTGTCAGTCTTTGGAATTAGATTGTGCTGGATGAAAAGTGGTTTGAAAGAAAATTACAAGTCTTTGTTGACTTATTGACTTGGTATTTACTGTGATTCAAGAAGATAAAGGGATTCCATCCATATATTGACTAAGTAGAAATAAGTAGATGTCACAAGTATTTAGGTGGTGAGAAACTGCGGTGATAAATGAATATGAGCTCAGTATTTGAAAGGAGAGCGAGAGAATGAATAAGATTGAGTCTTGTGAAAGTATTTGTAGATTTTTTTTTTTTTTTCATTGGCACTTTTTGCAGGTTGAATAATGGAGTTGAAACTGAAAATTGTATCATTCTGGGACATTGACTTCATTGTATAAAACCTCTGAACACATGAAATGTTGGCAAAAATAACTTGCTGTCAAATGGAAGTAGTTTGTTGGTGACACATTAGCCACACAATTATTGACATGCACTCTGTGTCTGGGCTTAAATTGCCAAAGCTTTTACAGGAAATACCAGCTTTGCCAATGCTTAATGTGAAGCAATTCTTAATGGGAATGGTTTAACATTGGCTTGGCCCATGTTTACAAGGGTCAGTATCGGTGTGCCACAGAAACACATGCCAGGTATTGATGAATCTGAAAGAGGGTTTACACATTTGGATTGGAGCTGTACACGAACCAGGTGTGCTGTAAATCCCAGTGTTCAGAAAGTAGTGCTGAACTGATGAGGAATAAGAGTGTTATTATGTGGAAGGTAACTGTGTCGGGTGTTATTGGACCTGTGTATGGTCACTCTCAGGCACTAAATCTGAACAAAGCTAATATTAATTTTCTTTCCCCAAAACTCTTTTGAAGTAGTACCTTGATAAAAGGACAAATTTGGAAAGTCTGAAAAGAGATTTGGATGCATGCCATAAACAGCTTTTGTGTGCAATATAAAATGTTGACCCTGAAAGAAAAAAAAAGCATTGGAATAAAGCAGACATGTCCAATTTGCGAGCAGTTGCAAAAACAATGTACGTTTAGTGAGCAAAGAGCCCATACTTGAAACCGGTAGCTGCTGAACTGTGTACAGGAATCTGTATACATTTTTATTAGTGAATCTGTAAATTGTTCTCTTTATGGCATACATCTGATCCAAGACTTAATCTTCTCTATGGCCCCATTCAGAATAGGGGACTTACTAGTTCGAGGATCAAATATGGCGACCCACTTCAAAGCATGCCGTCTAATCGGCTAATAGACAATGAATAGATTTCCCTTGGGGAAGTATTCAAGTGGGTCGGCCATATTTGGCCCTCGAACTAGTTGGTCCCCTATCCTGAATGGGGCCTATAACGATTACAGCAATTTACCTTGACTAGTTAAATTTATAAGAAGATCATCTTCCAAATATTAATGCTCATTCAATAAAAGAGAGGCTTATGGTTTTAACACAGTTGTTTAGGTTATTAGTGGATTTTGTTTAAAATATCAGTATTTTCATGTTTTGATCTCATTTTATAAGTGAACATTTTAGTATCAATAAGATAATTTTCATTTGTACTTGAATTGATCAGTCTGAATATTTTATGATTTCATGTATTTTAAGGGGTTGGAAGAAAGATTTTAGATACACTCATAGTCTGGTTAATGATAACAAGTTACAAGCTGGAACAATACTATATAAAGATTGACAGCTTATGAAACCAGGTGAACTTACATCTGTTTATACGATGCATTTGAATGGCTGTACAAGTTTTATGATTTTTTATGTACAGACACAGATGTGTCTGTACATATTGCCATCACCTGCGTCTGTCGTCGCCGTCGCCGTCGCCGATGCCGATGCCGGCGCCGTGCACTTTCCTTGTAAACACGATAAGTGGAGGGCAGTTTTACTTTTTGGCTTAATATTTACAGAGCTGATGAATATTCATAAAACGCAGGTCAAGTTAAAAAATCAGCATGATCGGGCCATTATTGTAGAAGTTATGCTGTTTTTTCACTTTTCAGCATATATGCAACACTGTAAACACATTTTAAGGAAAACCGATAGGCCTGTTGTCATGAAAATCACAGGAGTAATTGATCTTACTATAACACAAGTCAAGTTCGAAAATCAACATGTTCCACGGGCTTGAAGACCCATGCTAGTCACATTTTCTGAAAATCCATGATACGTGTATTTTATTATTAAAAATTAACGGTCATTTTGCTGTTAACCATTATGTAATATTGCATCAGAATAGAAGAAAACACAATTTTGGGTGCTGCTGCCAAGATGACCATTATGGGAAAACCATGTTACTTATGATTGTCAAACTTTCAAAAAAGAAATACAGGACTAAAATGCAGAGTAATTGATCTTACTAAAACGCAGGTCAAGTTCAAAAATCGGCATGATCGGGCCACTATTTTAGTAGTTATGCTTTTTTTTTTCCCTTTTCAGCATATATGCAACACTGTAAACACAATATAAGAAAAACAGATAGGCCAATTGTCATTAAACTCACAGGAGTGGTCATTCCTGCTAAATCGCAGGTTGAGTTCAAAAATCAGCATAATCGGGCCATTATTTTAAAGAAATGCCGTTTTTATGTACAGACACAGATGTATTTTACCTGTTGAGCATAATTAAAATTTGATGTTGAATTTGCAGTTTAACATAATGTACTTTTGCATCAGAATTGACAGTAGCCTTTTTTGTTATTTCCTGCTTTTTGTCTGTACATTTGACAGCTTTGCTGCCTTGTCTAGTAATAGTATTGTATATAAAATGAATTCCCAGGAAAGTACAATTGGAAGAGAAAGCAGTGGAGTGGCATTGGAAGATGTATATATTGTTCTTTTTAGTCATTATTGTGCAAATACAGTTAAACTGTATCTCATTGTGTAGTTTGACTTACAGTCCATGCCTTAACTCACTGCATCAGTGCTTAAAGTCATTTTTTACATTGAATAAATGTATTAAGAGAGATAATGTGTTGTTTTTGTGATGTCCAAAATTTTAAAAAAGACATTGCTACAACTATGTCTAATAAAATTTGTAATTAAACTGCATTCCAGTTAATGATACAATACATTTCCTAGTAGACTTTCATTAAAATATATTTTATCACAATTATAGTAATTTGCTTGAAAATAAGAAATACAAACATCTGAAACAGTATAATAGTTTTTGCTTCCATTTTTTTTTTTTTTTACCTACAGTGTCTGCACTTTGGCACCAAAACTAAGTATTGTGGAATTTTCTAAGTGCCAGAATTGAAAACTTGGCTGTATCAGTTGTTCTTGTGACAGTGTCAAGGAGGAATGTGTTAGGTGTGCCAAGGTTTATTTTGGATTTCCTCTAACACAATCACAACATATCTTCACATGTGCTTTACTTGTTGCAATCAGGATTTTAGAAACATGATTTGAAATACTCTTTATTAATTTATTTTCTATGCTGGCACATGATTTCAAATTCTATGCTGGCAAACTGTGTAAAACTAAACAAGATCCTATTCATTTTTAAGTATCATACTTCTTTCCAGGTACTTTCCTTGCATGTTTTAACCTTCCCTTTGATTGCTATTTCCTTCAACAGTCAAGTTTTTTTTTTTTTTTTTGTAGAAACATTTAGTATTTAAACATTCTTAATTTTTTATAAATGGATCTAATGAAAAAAGACATAACATTATATTTTCTTGATGTAGATCTTTGTAATGTGAAATCCAAAACCCCAGGAGACATTCAATTTTGAAATTAATGGGTTTCAAAGCCCCCCCCCCACCTTTATTTCTTTGGCATACATATAGTCAGCTTTTCTTCAGCGTATCACTTACTGTGCATGTGCTCTCTTAATTCTATTTTGTTTGACCTAGTTACCTAAATATATCATTAGTTGAACAAAGAGATTAACAAAGACAACTAGCAAATTATACTCAAGTGTTGTGTGCTGCCAACCATTAAGTATAGTAGCGTGTCCTGGCATAAAACACAATGGCATTGCGTGTGCTTTCATCCACAAGGCATCCTTTCATCTCAGTATCACATGCTGAAAGGAGGGTCTTATCAATGATTTAATTATATGTCTATATCTTGATTCACCTAGCTACAATATCACTTCTTTCATGGTAAGTCTACTTTTTTGCTTTTTTTACTGTCACAATGGTGTAACCATATATTTCAGCATTTCTCAATTTGTCTTGATGTTAACGTAACTTAATATTGAATAATGCAATGATTTCTGAATCAATTACTATCTAAATCTTGGCAAATTTTCTACATATAATTAATGGATGTAACAAACGGCCATATCACGGAAAACCTTTGAAGTAATAATAAACAATTTGTGACAGTAAACATCATTAAATTTATTAGTCATAAACAAGCTGAATAATAAAACTGACTTTCATGTATTGACAATATATTAACAGTTTATCTACTTCCAGTTAACAAAGCACAAGATTTTCAATGCCTGTATATATTATTATTTCTTTATACCTCAATGTACTACACCCTCTTAACTAAATTCATTTTTTTTTTTCATTTCTTATCTTTTTCCTAATATCTTTCAGTTAGTTTCCAGTTTTCTCCATAATTGTGTATACTTTCAATTCCTTAGACTAGATACACAAACTCTCTTTTGCACAAGTTCCTAATAAAGGCCAAAGAGATACAGTTAAACACAATATAAATTGCTAAATATTCATGGCCATCATTTTCCCATTAAGTTCACAAAAGCTTCCTCAAGTCTGAGCACCTCAGCATGTAAATAATGTAAACCAGGCACTTGGATACCTTCACGGTCTACTGAGGTGGATAAACTGCTGCTGTCTAAGACTGCAGACACTATTGCTGGTTTTAATTTGTCTTTTTTATGTCTACAATCACAGGTGCTGCTGCTACTCCTTTTTTGGTCCCTGCAGCAGCCGGAATTTTGTCTGGTGTCACAATCACAAGATTGACAGTGTATGTTAATTTCATTTTCTTCCTCGAGATTATTCACAATATCCGTCTGAAGTGGCTCTTTTCGAGAGCTTCCAGTGGTTTCAGAAGTAACTTTGTGTTTTATCTCAAAATCAGTATTGTCACCCACAGTTCTCATTTCTTCAGCAATAACTAACTCAGTTTCTTTGGGGTGTGTCTCTGTTATAATATCTCCCTCATGCCCACCAGACTGTCTACAACCAGCTGAAGTAAGTGTTCTAAGATTTTCTTTGACTTCTCTCTCTAGTTCTGTGACTTCCTCAAGTAAACACTTAGCAGCAGACATCCTCTCTGCATCCTGACTGTGTGGGGGTTCCTCCCCTCCCTGTAGCATGGTGTATGAAATCAGTGCACTGAAAAATTAGAAACCGTGGCATCATGTTATAAGAAAGATATAACATCAATTAATAACCAAAAAGTAACTTAATATGTAACATAAGTTATATGTGTCACCTGCATCTTAAAAAATCAGAAGATATATCATTAAATAACAAACTAATGTTGTTCTGAATAAAATTATAATCTATATCATATGACATATGGTTTTGAAATAATTTTACGTATAATTTTTTTTAATTTATTGTCTGCTATGTAATCATGCAGATTCATACTGATATTTTACTTTTTAATATTAAAAGCTAATTAAGAACTGCATGAGTTGTAACCACAAACTAAATATTGTGCTTAAGGCTTGATTTATTACAGATAGAGACATAAAAATACAGATTTCCTCACTACAGGCACTAATGTATCAAATGCATTCTAGTATATTTCAAAGTCAAATAAGCATAATTTGCAAAACCAATTGCAAGCCTGCAGTGACACTCATTTCACCATTAGAGAGAAATGACACCTACTGCAATACATCAGATTGTTGCTTTATTTCTTGCTAAGTCCAGTCTGAGATTTTTTTCTCTTATGTGAAAATTGTCAATTCTTAGTGAGCCCAATGGTGTTAGACTACTGTAGGTCATCCATTGTCTTATTCTCATACTTTGAAAAAATCAGAAATTTTCTCTACTTCAGTCTGTGCCAAGAACTCTATTGGCCATAGCTGGCAGAGACAGTGCTCACTTTTGAATATATATAAAGTACAAAATTCCACTGGTACAGCTTCACTTTCACTGGCATTTGGCATGTGGCTGGTACTAATACAAACGTATAGAATGTGAAATAAATGGAACATACCACAAAGATCCTCTTAACTTTGCTACTTGGAAAACCACGTCCACAGCATCCTCATACCCTTGGTTAAAACCACTCTGTAGCTGAGATTCTTTGCCTTCTTCTAACCCCTCACGATATCCATCCTGAAAAACACAGTTTTCTGTTAAATTGACTTACCCTAGATGTCCATGCTTAACAATTTCAAATTGTCTTTTTCCAGTATTTTTGGCAAGCAAGCCTAGAAAACATTTTTCTATACTGTTACTTTAATCACACTGTGCTCTTAATTATATATATAATGTGAAATTCGTCATTATCAAGATTTGGTTTAGAATGATATTCAACAGTCTTCTAACATCTTTATCATTTTATGACATCGTATTGGATACTAAAGTTGTAAAGAGCTAATCAAAACCTAAAGTAGGTATATCAGAAAAATTTTCAAACTGATCAGAAAATTAAAATACTTATATCATCTGAAAGGTAATGCAAAAACCGGATGAAATCATTTGGAATTTTTTAAATATTCCTACAAGCAACAAAGATATTTAAGTTTTTTAACTGCAAAAATCCACCAAAAGTGTCCACACTTCTCAGCTCAAAACCTGTGCCCACTGACCAGCAATGATCACTCAGGCGCAGCAGAGCACCCTGTGTGTCTTTGTGTGCTCAGCCTATTGTCTGGCTCACATAGCCTGTGACTAATCAGGGCAGAGCTACAATGTATTTCCCTGTGGTAATTTTCACATCATGTAATATTGCGGATTAAATTAACTATACTTCGNGTGTGTCTTTGTGTGCTCAGCCTATTGTCTGGCTCACATAGCCTGTGACTAATCAGGGCAGAGCTATTTCCCTGTGGTAATTTTCACATCATGTAATATTGCGGATTAAATTAACTATACTTCGCAACCTTCAAATTTCATGATTTTTCTACATAATATAGCAAATTTCATAAACTTTGCTGGATATAAATTTCAAAAAGATGATACCAGCACTTACCTGAAATTTTTTAGCATTTTGTAGAGGCAAAACTTAAAACAAGCAGAACCGAAACTTGTCAAAGACTGCAACATGGGAAAATCATGTGACCGGATTTTACTCTTTGATTTACAACTTATTTAGTTAATGGCTTGTATTAGTTTTTTTACGCAGCGCTAAAAGAGAGATTTAAAAAAGGGGTTCCATAGGCAAACTGTCAGCAGGCCGACTTCAGTTTAACACTTCACTGCCCGTGGACAGTTACGACTGTAGCGCCCCTAGCGGATTGTGATCTACCTACCTAAAGACAGCATCTTTGACTTTTGTGTCACAAGTATTATTTCCGAAAGACCCCATCACACCGCAGCGTCTGTTTAAAATGTTATTATCATATAACAAATTTACATAAACAATTTGCGTTACATTGTACTGGCACAGCTGTAGTACAATTTTACCTACTTTCACTCTGTTTCTGCGCAAATTCTGCCACTCTTTCTCGCTTAAAAGAATATCATCGGCATCTTCGTCAAATATGTCATCTATATGATTCGAATGAGCCATGATCGGACGAAAAGTCACCCTAAAACACTGGAAAATATAGCAACCAGGTGGATTCAATACACATGGTTCGCGTAAAACGTATCCGCCATTTTGACAGCACCTGTGATCATGTGACCGGGTTTTGAGGTCATGTGACCAGGGTGGGATATTTGATGAATGAAGTCCGTTGTCGCTACACCTCGCTACAGCAACATTTTTATTTCACAAAGGAACGATCTGAAGGTAAATAACACTTTATTTAGATAATTTCTCTCAAGGAAACTACGAATGATGCATAAATTAATATTTTTCCAACGTTGGCGTAAGTTTTTGAGAAGCAATTCACAGGTGGTGGCTTTCAAGTTTCAGGCAGCAGTTGTCAACTTCCGATCAACGACATAACTCGTCGTAAATTTCAGAGACATAATTAGGTCACCGCTTTAAATCCACTGTTCAGGACTAGGTTATTGTCATTTGTTAATTTAATTAACGAGTCAAAATATTCAATTAAAAATAGAATAACATTCTTTTAAAAATTAAGTTATATTTCCTAAACTTAAATTAAAAAAATCCGTTAAAATTTTGGTTCATGCCTCGGTGATCCCCCCCCCCCCCCCTGCACTGACAGTACCTGGCTGTAGTGTTGCCACATCACATTTACACTGTAGGTTTACTAGTGATATTCAAGTCAGATTTTTTTTAAGTCGGAGACTGACAGGTCTTGATCATACTATACATTATTGTATGGGTTTGTTGAGAAGAAGCTGTGCCTGAGACTGAAAGTTGTGGTTGATGGCTATTCGTGATCTTAGCATCAAGGCAGGCCTTCGTCGTGGCTGGAACAGAGATAGATGAACTTCACCTGATGTTACTCTGCCAAATAAATCACACCTACTCCTCCCACTTGTGAAGTTCCCATTTGTTTACTAGTGGTACTTTGACTGAGTGCTTTTAGGGTGTTCTTATTCTAAGGCTGTAAGCATACTGCTAGTAGTCTACCAGTACTAGTTAGTTATTTATAGAGTCACATTACCCCTCCCCCTTTTTCTCCAAAGCCCCATAAACACCACAACCACATCCTTGGAATCACTATTGTAGTCAACATACCAAGTGGATAAGTGTATATTGATAAAGGTTTGCAGTCAGTCTGGAAATGAACCTGACATTTAATTCCTTCTCCTTAATTTAAGCACACACACACACACACACACACACACACATCCACACACACCACTACCACTACTACCAGTGTGTAATTTTATTAATTCTCAGCATTGATCCTATCATAAGATTTAACACATCAGTATATGTGAGCCACCAGCCTAAAACAAGTTTGCTGCATAATGTAGAAATGCTATTCTTTACCACCTCATTATGCTAGCTGTGCACCAGGTGTGGGTCGTGAATTGGACTGTGTCTTGTGGGACTAGAAAGTTAATGTTATATGTACATGCAAGCTATTTAAGAGCCAGCCTATCTGTCACTCATTTAATAGACGTAATTTTATCAGTTTTATGTCTGTTCTAGCCAGGGAGCAGAACATTTTAAGTTTTAGTCAAACCAGGGGTTCATTTGCAAATTTATACCATTACATTGCCATACTGAATAGCATTAAGATTTAAGTGTGTAAGCTTAAATTGTATCATGATTGTCAAATGATTTATAACTGTTCTTGTATACATCTGTTCATCATCCACCCACACTGCCACTCTGTAAGCCATGGTATTGGACAAAAATGAATGTGGATTATTCTGTTTGTGGTGATTTACAGTACTCTACTACTACTCAGTTTGTATTCAATTTGGTTATAACAGTAAATTTACATGAAAATAACAAATGTTCTTCTTGTCCCTTCCACACATACACATGGACACATGCACTGGTACACATACAAGCACACTCACCAACATGCACACACACACACACACTTTCATCCACACAAGCACACATGATTGCTCACTGCAGAACTTACTTAAAGCACTAATTAACTTAGAACCAAGGCAAAGTCTGTATATTTCTTGTGTTATTGGGTCTCATCATAGCAGCTGGCTTGTCTATTGCCTACTACAGCATGACTCATTCTGTGGCTGTGGAGTATATATGTTCAATCCTCATGATTAATTAATATTAATTTGCAGTTGTCATTGGTGTAAATGAAAGCGGGTGTTTTACTATGATTTACTGCATAGTAATCACAGTTGTCCTATGTCTATTTATGTAAGATACTCTCCTACATGCACTGCCGGCCCAGTCTGGTATAGTAGATTCATTTAAAACAAAGAAACAAACAATATTAGAAATAACAATAAATAAATAAATAAATAAATAAATAAATAAAATTTAATAATATTTAGGGTAAATTGGACTTTAAAACACTGACTTGAAAATAGACAATATTCATTGATTTAAAAACTGAATGGTGGATACTGTATTTGTTTTCAGTTGTGTCTGAGCATTTCAGCATCTGTTAATTTCCTTTTTTTTTTTTTTAAGAGGGAGGTACATCCTGGTTTGTTCAAACATTAGTAGACTATATATTTGTTGCTATCAGTCTTATGCCAAATGCAGCAGTCTTAGACATAAAAGGATATAAATAGTGAACTAAAAATAACTACAGACTTCATGCTCGGTCATAAGAATTGTATAAGAATTTATAACTGTGACAGAGAACCAGACTTCACAGACTATATATAAGTACTAGTATGTGCAATTACTAGTACTAGTATGTGATAACTGGTAACTTTTTGAATTCATGAATTAAAGGGTAATAGGGGACATGGTAGTTGTATTGAAACAGGACTGGGCCCCGTAACTCGAAAGCATTGCGTGTATTTATTTGGGGCGAGTATGGGCGAGTTATGGAATCGAGATGCTTGCGCTAGGTCGAGTAACAGTGCCCTGGTGTTAATCATTGTGAAAGTGGCCAATAGGTATCTCCAAGTTAGAGTTTCAAGTTCATGAAAGTAGAAGAAAGAGAATGAAAGAAGATGAAAGAAGCATCATCTTCTCAATTATGCACTTGTTAGACTTCTTTCAGTTAACTAGTATTCAAGGAGACGTGACTTCTAAATATGGACATATATGTGCAAGCAGATGGAAATTATACACAACTGAATATAGAGGTATGCACAGTAAAAATTACCCCAGTTGTGTTGTTACAGATTGTCCTTTGTCAACATTACATTCCTTGCTAACTTGCACAATAGTGGCCATCATTCACAAAACTGCCCTACTTTGTTGCACTATCAACCAGGCAAGATTTCAATTGTCCACAGCATATAGAAAACTTGCATAGAGCATAAACCAAGATCAGCAGAAAGATAAAGTGGTAAATAAAGGTGATATCAGCTTAGGAGCAATGCTGTATGGGTTGGTGAAGTATTGATAGTTGTTAAATAGAGCACCGCGTGAAGTGAATCGCCCAGTTCACAGAAAGATATTTATAGCTCAGAACTGGTTATCGTTGGAAAGAATGGTAAGATAAATCAATTCTTCGTATTCTGTCGACGCTTAAGTATCTATTGCAAGGGTCTGTGTGGGTATAGATATTTGAAGGCATTCTTTATCAGGTAGAGGTGTGAATGTTTTTCATTTAGGACCTGGTTTAAAGTAGGTACAAGGGAGGAGTTTTTTGGTGACAGTTTGGTCCACCTTATTGACAACCTGGACTGACCAGTCATGCCTTGGACAAGGAGCAGAGGAAGCAGTTGACCACTAGCCAGTGCTTTGCCAAATTCGCCAAGTATGGGCCATTTATTTTAAGGTTTTTAAAAGACCCACCTATCCACTCCCAATGCAGGGAGGAGGGTGTGTCTGCACCTCTATGGTGTATTTATTTCAAGAAACCGTTTAAAAGAATGGTCAGATATTTCTAAGAAATATTATCCTAAATTCTGTATGATTGTGTGGCATGTCTTCAGAATTATAATATATATTTACACGATGATGCTGACTTAGATGTTGTCAAAGGGGGTTGTTAGATTTAAATGAAAAAGAAACTTCAATTTATCTGTTTGAAGAAGCAAAATGGAAGAGAAAAGGGATGGAGGTTAAAAAGTGTGTCAAAGTGGAGAATGTGTCTAAGACCTGGTGTTGGTAAAATTTTTAACTCCATCAGTTTATTTACTGTATGTACATGAACCAGTGGAGAAGTCTGCCAAGTTTGCAGTCTAGAGTCTACAGCTGTGACGGTGGTGTCAGGTGTGTTTCCAGGGGCGCGTTTCCACAAATTAAATAAACCTCAAGACAGAAGTGAAAGATGGTCTTATCTTTAACACTAACATTTTTGCCTACATGTACCTAAGATGAATATACAGCCATCTATTAGATTATTATAAATAACTGCACTATTTATAGCAAGGACAAAATGGCTTGTGTTTTCTAAAAGCAGGCAGTATTTATTTTACTTTAATGAACTGCCATGGATTTTTCTGATTCGTAATAGAAAAAAAATCCACTGTTCAAGTTTAGACTGGCTTAAAACCTAAAGTCATTTCATGAAGCCTATTCCAGACAATTTTAGGCGTGTGACCTAGGTGACATTGTGCAGTCACGTAGATAGCATGCAATTTGCCCATGGATCAGTTATGCAGTATGATATGATGGGAATTGCGTTAATTATTTATTTACAGTTTGTATTTCACACAGGCATGCCAAAATAAGCAAACGCCCTTTTTTCTTCCCATGTGCCTTACTCCAATCCAGGGATCAGTTTCTGTGGATTTTTTACTGTAGATACAATTTCTAACTCTCAATAAAAATGACTGTGTCAGTAGACCAGAAGTGAGAGTATGTAAGTAAGAAATTAAAGAGAATAAAGGATTCTGTATTCAGTGTACATTTGCCTCCTCTTCAGTTAAAGTCGGAAACTGCATATATGCAGTGCATGTGATAGGTATTCCCCTTCAAGTCCATTTTGTTGAATGAAGTCTCTGCGCACAGAGAAACTTCTCAACTTAGTAAATTTAACCACAATAGAAATTGAAGTAGCCAGTCAATATTTGCTGCCTACTGTATGAATAAACATCAGTTTGGTAGCTCCCTTACGGAGTAGTCTCCAACTGCCATTGATCATGCTTTTATGTTAGATGTTGTGTGTTAACCTTTAATTGGATTTATTGATTTGATTTACTTATTGCTTTTGTTGTTTCCTCTTTGTTATTTATTGCCTCTACAGGGTCAATTGATATACGCCTCTGATCCCTTTGTTCCCAGGTTTCTGAAGTAACATTTGTTGTGTGCTTGGGGATATCTCTAATTAAGAAAAGTCTCCTTTATAAATTGTGTTAATTAGCTTTTGGATGTCTGCATCAGACTGTAGGAAGTCAAGGTTGTAAAGGGGTTACTATTGTGATAATGGCAGACAATTACTATTTCTATAAATAGGAAATATGTACATTTTATCAGAGTTAGTGCCTGGATGTTATTTACAACTCATTGGTGTGTCAGATACATTTGCAGTCAATGGCCACATTCATACTAACTAGTTGATCTGCAGATAAATTTTGGTTAAAATGCAGCCAATTATCTACTAAGAAATGTCAGCTCTCTTTAATGTCAGTATTAGCTATAGTAATGTGGTAGTACCAGTAAGAGAGCAATCAGAATGTTTGCTTCTGTGGTGCAACAAACGGTCTTAATAGAGTGCATTCAGAGAAAGTTGATCTCTAAGACTGCGGATCAACTTTGGTTGTGAATGCGGCCATAGACTCACTCCCAGTGTGGACATGCCCCATATAGAGCCTCTGGGGGTAAAATTAATCTACAAACCAAAAGTTGAAACAAAGGTGAAAATATAAGTTTAATGAGTTTTAGGGGTGTTGGCATTCACCCTGTACAGTGCAAAGTGTGATTTAATGTTTTAATTTGCTATGACTGGTATTGTAAAGGTCTTTGTTCTGCAGGAGAACTGCATGTAAAATACCACACCACCTGTTTGCCCTGTTTAGAAAAGCACCTTAAATGTGGTAGTTTCTTGTAATTAGCAATTAAGAAAACAAACGTGCCTTAAATTTGGGATAGAAAATAATATTTTACAAGTCTTTTCACTATAGGGGTGGACATTTTAATTTTGAGATGTTTTGAATTAAGTGCACACAAAAGCACTGAGACTCTCTCTCTCTCTCTCTCTCTCTTAATTAGCCAACATATGATAATTCCCATATTTCACTCATCCCATAATTGCAGGTATATCTATAGATGTAAATGATAGTAGTTACCCTTCCTTGTCTGAAAAGTCATTATAAATGTCCTGAGTCCACATTACATGTGATAAGAACTTAATGAAAGGGCATGTGATGTTAATACAAATCATGTGACATTTAAGGCAAATTTACATAATATTATAAAGTACTTAGTGTATTTTCTCCCATTTGTATGCACTTGGTTAAATGCCATTACGGTTATAGCATTGCTAGAATACTAAGATGAAATTAAATGGTAAAAAATACATTTCAGTCATGATATGAACCAATTGTTGTTCACTTATATTTGGTTGACATATATATATATATATATATATATATATATATATATATATATATATATATATATATATATATATACAAAACTACTTCAGAATTCTTATCAAAAAAAAGTATAACTTCCATATATTTCTTTTCTAATTTCAGATATTATCCTAGAACTGGTTTTCATTCGAAGAAAGGTGAGTTGGATGTATATATAAATTTCCAGTTTGTTTTATGAATGAAACAAAGTGACGTGCCATCTAAGGAAAACTACTGCTTTTTCACTCTGTACACTCTTTCTAGTTCACCTTCTTGAGCTACTCCCCCCCCCCCCCCCTACAGTCGAATAGCAGTTGTCCCATTTAGTTTGTCAGCCTAGAAGCCTTTTAGAATGGGAAGTAGATGAATAGTCAAATACATATATTTTGGTTCCTGAAATTAATATTAAAAATATACCTTTTTATAATGGTATTTCAGAGTCAGTATATTTTGCTGTTGCAGTATATAATAGTAATATACTGGATGCTCATATATCATCTTCACAATATCCTTATTCAATAACTTGCATGCGACATGATTATTGCATTCCACAGATTATGCCAAATTATGTCTGTCTTTAATATGCCTGAGGCTCATTTTTCTATGACTCATAGCTAATACTTGTAAGGTGCATTTATATTTAAATTGGACTGGCTTAAACTTATTTGTATTATCTCAGTCTTTTAAACAGATGTATGTGTTAAGGTCTCCTTCTTTTGGCCCACCTACTACTGTAAAGGTAAGACTTGCTTGAGATTTGCTTCCTGTGGTTGGAAGGCATATTCATGCAGTTTGTCAAGAAAGGATTTACTTAGTTGGTCAAAACTTGACTGGAAACACAGCCATCCAATGGTCCAGTAGCCACAGGGGATAGTTTTTGCCCAGCCTGTTTTAAGTAAACTTTGACTGTCATTGCTTGGAGCAGAGATACCCAGTTTCCAGTGTTGAATCCAGGTAGTCTAGAGTATACCTCAGGCCCGTAGCCAAGGGGGGTTCGGGGGGGTTCGAAAGAACCACCCTTTTTGCTGGGAAAAGGTCCACTCTGGGTACAATTTGATTCATGTACTTGAGGATTTTATGGTAAAAAGTCCACTTTTTCAGAAAAAGAACCCCCCCTCTAAAATTGCTGGCTACGGGCGTGTACCTTGTATCTGAAGCTAAAGCATCAGTCAACTTTGCCCCAGCCTTTTTTTCTTCTCCTTTCTTTCAGGACTGCAGTTTACAAACTTTAAGGCTGAACCATGTGGTGCAGGTATTTTTTAATAGGAAAACATTTGTGATGAGGCATATTATACAATTTCTTGCAACTTGGACTAAAAGATTTCATCTCTATCTGTTCAAGGCCACCTACATATAGCATAAAACCCATCCTTGAGGCAAAGATACATCCTTATCTTGTGATAACTTCAGGAAGGAATTGGACATTAAAAAGAGCCCCACCCCTTGTTGTGACTGTGCTGCTCTCCACCTGAGAAACAAGCGCACTTACAGTTCCCCTGGCCAAGTTGGTTTTAATTGGAAACTTGTTTTGCTCTAATCTATTTATCTATTTTTTTTATTTGTAATTACTTATATTACTGTATAAAAAATCATTTGTTTATTTGATGTTTTATTACCTTAGCCAAGGTGGTTACTGGTATGTTTTTGTTTTTATTGGTTAGTTCATAGGGGTTCAGAACTCCATTATAAAAACATTTAAACCAAAATGACGGCAAGGGATTGTAGTCTGTACACTCGTGGTCAACCATGCCAATTTTCATGATAAAATCTTGTTCAGGGATGATGTTATGCTCCATAACGATTGCTATCTCACCTCTTAATAGAAAGGTGTAAAATTGATGATTAAAGCTTTGAGTTGCCTATGCTTAAACAGTGTAACGATACATATAAATGCCGCTATTTTTGAAGGGATCTTTATTGTTTTAAATCACCACAAAAATGGATGCATTATTGAGTAATTACTTGCAGGAAAAACCTGATTTTTGGTATCTGGACGATAATAAGGGCTTTCAATGCCTTTAAAAAGATGGATGCCAGATTGCTGTCACCATTGTTGTTGTTATTGTTGCATTAGACATGATACCTCTTCAGACCCCGTATCCTTATGACACCTGTCACACATAACGTATCATCTCTTGCTGGCAGAGTCAGGCTATACCTGAGTAGAAGATAATACCTTCTTGTCTTGGTTAAACGTTAGAGGGATAAGTTTGCATGTGCTGACCCCAAATAGTAAGCATGGTTACATCATATGTATTTGTCATGGCTTAAGATAACAGCATACCATATGGGTCCACCTGTAAACAGTAAGGAAGGGTGCAAGTCCAACACTCCCCTATCAGCAAACTTTCGGGTTTCTTGCCATTTTACAACTCCTTCAGCACTTCACTTACCAAGTTTGGCTTGTCCTTTCTTTCTTACTTTCTGTTCAGGCAGCTAGGTCTGTTAAGCAGGGTTCTTTTTCTGAAAAAGTACATCTCCCCCACTCCCCCCCCCCCTCCTTGGTTGTCCCAATTTGAGAAAAGGCAAAAACCAAGGTCTAATTTTGATTCAGAGTGGACCCTTTCAGACCCCCCCCCCCCCCCCCCCTTGCGTATTTTCCCATGTTCCAGATTTGTCTCTTGGCAAAAAAAAAAAGAAAAGAAAGAAAGAAAAGCAGATCATACTAGTGCGTGGATATCAACATTTCAAAACCAACATGCATGCATAGCATGATTACCACCCTGGAGCAAACACAAAGCTATGTGTTGTCTGGAGAAATGTTGCGTGTTGTGACTTCTCTCTTATTAGACAGCTAGCTCCAAAGCACGCTTTCTTGGTGGGAGATATTGACAGTCTTCTCTCTGTCTTGATGACAGTTTTTCCTGTATTCTGAAGTTACTAATAGCTGCAGTGTTGATAGATGGTGGAAGACTCCAGTAGGTGTAATAGCCAAATGGATTGAAAACAGTTTTACATCTTTCATAGAAGATTCTTTTAGTTTGTAAGGAATTCATGAAGGTTTGCATAAACAGCATTTTATTTGTTATCTTCTTTTTTTTTTTTTTCAGTGGCCCATTTCCTATAAGGACTTAGTAGTACCTGGAATAGCTTAAGTGTTGAGATTGGATTGTATGGCATTGTTTTCTAATTTTTCTTGTTTTCTAATGTGTTTTTTCGTTATTGTCCATGTTCCCTGGTTATGCGTCATAACTGAAATGTAGGTCCCTTTTATCCCTATATAAAGTTCCTGTAGTATTTTAATGCACCATGCAGTCTATAAAAGTTAAAGGTTCTCTGCGATGTTATGCAGTGATTTTTTTATCATGGACAACTTGGTTTGACACAGAAAACAGAACTCTCATGCTGGTGCTGTGGATTATGCTCTGTCACTTTACATCGAGCACTGCTTCCTCATCACAAAAGTTTTACATGGAAGTTTTTTTTTTTTTTTTTTGTTACATACTGTTCATTTTACCACCATGAAGTACTCGATTTGATCCCAAGTCATTTCTGAACGTGTAAACTTTCCTTTATGCTCTGCTTGCATGTCAGGCATTGTATAATAGCTGCTCCGACTGCACATGGCATATTTAATTGATCATGTGAACTTAAAGGGCTTCTCACATGCCTACAGACTCTGTGAAGCGAACATCCCACCTGTGACACCCGAGAGGAATACCTATGACAGAAGTCATAGAAATACCTGTGTGAGGAATCTGTTCACCTGGTGAAACTATATGCTGGAGTTTATATATATGGTTTAGAATTTACCTGTGAATTTACCTGGGTGTGTTTGGTTGACCTGGTGAGTCCACAAGGAATTTATCTAGAGAAGTAATTTGTTTTGATTTTTATCTCAAGAGAGTTTGAATGTTAGCATTAACATATCTGTACACTTTGTACACAAGTTTGGGGGTTAAATAGATCTCAATTTGAATGGATTGTCATGTGACGTCTGATGGGTTGACAATCCGGTAAGGTCTGGCCCTTAGTTAGCATGTGCACTAAATTGTTCAGTGACAACTGTTTGTGGTTTCGTTTAGCTTCTTGTAACATAAGTACAGTATAGTTTGACATTTGCATGGAATGTATGCAGTTAATTGTGAGAGCAAGAAGAACGTGGTGCTCTTGAGTTTGACACTTGCATTTGTAGACATGAAAATATGACTGTCATGTATGGGTGGTGTATAATACGTAAGATGCAGTTTAAGCCTTGGTATTTTGCTGGAAGTTATATATTTTAGTTAGGTTGACTGCCAGGAATGAAGGATGGTTCATGCACTTTGGCTTTTTGCAAACTTGAAAACATTGTGAACTTGAATTTGAATGTGGGTGTGGCAGGAGGTAGCATGATAATGGTTGCCTCTTTTGTTAAGTTCGCTTAAGTCTGTGAAGTTGAACTACTTTCACCACAAGATTGCAATTAATGCTGCATGATCTCATCAGATATCTCTTGGGATTTTTAACATCTGATCAATTTTTTTTAGAATCCATTATCCAATTTGGCCCAATTATATGTAATTTAGTCTTCTTTCTGACACGCCTTCCAATAACTTCAGGTCTCTTTATAAAGTCACTGCCTTGAATCTTGAATATTGGTTGAAGTGCATGTTTAATATTAAAGAAATGTTTAACAATTCACAGTCCTGCCATAGATGAACTGGTACCAGGCACTTCTAGTGCTTTTCCAATTATCTGTCACCTTTTCAATTGGTGGCTAGGTCTAGGGCCAAATTCAGTATGGTTTTAGCAAAAGTTCTGTTTTTGAGAGAATAAAAAGTTTAGGAAGTAGAGGCTTGATTGCAGTACCCAGTGTGATTTCTCTGTACTAGTAGATGTACCAAAGAATCAAAGTGCTGATAGAATAACTTGTAGATTAATGCCAGGATTTTGCATTTAAACCTGCACTTCCTGAAATAAAAACTTAAAACTCCTTTGTCAAAACCACAGTGAACGGGCCCCAGGTGTGTTTTATACTGATTATCCTTGACTGTTATTATCTTGTCACCCCTGTAAACTATGGGCAGGCGGGGGTGAAATGACTGGAGGCAAGACAATGACGCGATGAAGGGACAGTTTTTGAAAATATATTGAACAGGTCAGGTATTGTTGAATTGAGATATGATTGGAACTTTATATCATTTTTATGAAGTGTAGATAATGTTTGCTTGTTTAATTACTGTATTGTTGATGTGAGTGACTCATTTTCAATATGAGAGAGAAAAAATACTTGTTTGCATATTGTTTTCAAAAGATCCATTTTAGTACTATAATATTTACCCTCTGACTATTTGTTAATTTTATATTTTCCTTTGTGTCTGTGTGTGTGTCTGTCAAGGAATGCCAATTAAAGAATTGCACCTATCAAGAATTATTTATCAAAAGGACGTGAATAGAGGATGTAAGATGTTTTATGGGGCGTGGGGGGGGGGGGTACTGTAATACTGTTATAGACAGGAGAAAATCTTGAGGACTGGACCCTCTCTTAAATAAACTCCTTACTTGTGCAGGCATGGGCAAATAAAGGTGATATCAAAATAAATCACCTGAGATGCATCATTTGTCAAAGAGAGTGGTCATTGTAGAATGATTGAGTTGTTAATCTCAGTGTCTGACTCATCCTGTTATCATCCCTGACCATCCAGACTGGTAATAATGACCCACAGGGTAGTGGTCATTCTGCAGTACCAATTATCTGGTACCAATATGGTGATGTTTCTGTTTGAAATATTTCATAGAGGAGGAGTTTTTGAACAATTAGTTCGATGGCCACTGTTAAAAAAGTGGAAACCAAAGTATCCCCCCCCCCCCAAAAAAAAAAAAAAAAGGAAATTATATAAACATATAAAAAGGATGATTGACAAAATAAGCACATATAATAGCAATAACAAAAGCATTCAACTTACCAAATTTTACTTCATTATATTATTTATACTTTTTTGCCAAGCTGTGTACTAGTACATTAATTTTGTTTCCTGTTCAGATTTAGTTTTCCTGCACCTGGTAGTGGTTGAATACAAAACAATAAGAACAGAATTATAAACGATACTGTTACTTGCCCATGCTGAATGTCCAGCAGAAACCAAGTATTATCACAGAGCACCATCTAGACTGGTCCTAATGTCCAGGTTGGTCACACACTAGTCATCAATAATGTGGCGTGTGGTCAGCCTAATGTCCACCTTCACTGGCCAGGTCAGGATTAATGACACCCAGCATGGACAGGGGAAGTGTGAGAATTCACAGGCAGATAAGTTTAAATGGACATAATTGATAGGTCAGCAGGTGCCCTCTGGACTTTTGGTGGTTGCACGAAATGCCCATGGTACCTTTTGATATTTTAGTGACATGAGGTTTGACATAGTAACGCACTTGTTCTAACGTGTGAAGGTGGGTATGTTATAAAAAGATACCCTTGATCAGTGTTAATATATAAAGGTAAGATATATTTATATTAGTGGACACCTTCATCCTTTTGGTGGCTAGAGGTTTGGCCACTGTTGCAGCTGTATGTATTTCAACTAGTGAAAATAATTGGAGACAGGTAAGACGTTTAATTAAAAGAGACTGGTACTGTTTTGATTGAAAAATATTTTCAGCTTCTTTTTTTTCTTTGTAGCTCATGGCTTTTAACCATTTCAGCATTTTTGAGATTGGGAATAGTGCTGGTGTATAATGCAACATTTGACATTAGTCTGGTGGGGAGAGCCATTTTTGGCCATTAAATATTGTGTTCTGATCAGCATTTGTACAGTACTTCTAACATGCAATTTTTTTAGGCTAAATGAAAAGAAAAACAAGTTGGGCTCATTAGCACCAAGTAACTTTCTTCAATTTATATTATACCATACTAATAAGGATGCAGCTTAACAGTTATCAAAACCTTTTTTTTTCCTGAACCACACTGAAAATGGGGGTCATTTCTAAGTCGATGCATGTCAACATATGAGAAGGTTGGGGTCATTTTAATAAAAGTGCATGAAAATGAACCGCAAAACTTGGTTAATGTACACCTCAGTTATATTGCTGTTTTTCATGTCCTGTGCTCATATATTGAAAGTAATTTTGAACAAAATTGTCGTGACATTTCCCACCAACTGGAAAATTATGGAGGTTCTTAGATTTTAGAAGTACTTTTTTGTATTTGGCAGACTGAGTGACCCTGGCATAATGACAGTGCTTTTTGAATTCTTTTCCTTGACGTGATGGTCGTTATTACTAGGCCTCAAGCTAGGGCAATGATCAAAGTAACTGTAGGGTTCAAAACGAGTGCCAGCCCGTGAGGCATGTTCTGGCACTTTTTAAACTCTAATAATACATTGGCTTGCTCATCTGTGACCAAGTCAGTATGTCTGCTGCATATGTAAAGCTTGAACAGCTCCTTTTTGTTGCTTTCCTTTCAAAAAAAGTAGATATTCGTGATTAAGCTTAGATTGTTGGCAAGGTTTTGAGAGAATTTCTTCTCTGTGTGTGTGTGTGTGTGTATCTGTACACGCAAGCTAACGTGTGTGTGTGTATCTGCACACGCAAGCTAACGTGTGTGTGTTAGAAGGGAGTATACCGATTTCTTTTTCCAATTGTGGACATCATGGAATGCGAAATAACAGCACTTTGTAACTAAGATTTTAAAATATTTTTGCATTCTGCCTAATTAAAACTTTTTAGAACTAGGAAGAAAATGAAACAATCTTTAACGGATGATGTCTTTGTGTTTAGGCCTGTCCAAATACTAGTACTGTATTTATAAACATTGTTTTTGTAGATAACATAGATAAATATACTAGTAATCAGAAACCTTACAAATGCACCTCTTACAAGTAAAAATCAACATAAATCTTGTAGATAATTCATATTGTCATTGGTCAAAAAAAAGGAGACCTTTTCTCCCTCATCACACTCGGGAAAGCTCACTCATGTTATTCCATCCATATCACGTTAACTTTGCTTCAGAATGGGAGGAGAATGGAGATAGAGCGAGTGGTATATGGATACCCTTTCATGCCCAAAGTGTTGTTCATTTCGAGTTGACTGGCAGTGTGTAACTGATGTGTTAATGCATATGTACGTCAGAGGTGTTAGACATCTTGGGAAGGCGTCGGCCATTGCAGGAGTTAACACAGTGGCGAGGTAAACAAGTGACCATCGGTGTTGATTTGGAGTTTGTTTTGATCTAGGCTTGGAGACAAACAGGTTTGCTTTAACAGCCATTAATGTCTTAGCTTTTCTTCCATTAGTTTTATTTTCTGAGCATGAAGGAATATGTTTGCAATGATCATGCAATAAGTATAGATATTTGTATATGTGACAATGTGCGAGCGCCACAGATCTTTGTTGATGGTGAAAAGTAAACAAATGCCAGGTAGTATTTGTTTGTTTTGAAGGGAATCCTCAGATCTTTAGACATGTGGTTATGTTGCTTTATGTTTAATATTATGTTTAAGATTAAAAATGATATAAAACAATTACGGCACACAGAAGCTGTTCCATCTCGTCTCACTTGAGTCCACCATGTACCTGGCTAGATGTTCACCAGTATGTCGCCCATGTTTGGCACAGGATACAGGTTGTGTGAAAGCAGATATGTCTGTGTCATGTGTCACTCGTACCTGTAGACTCTTGTTGGTTTCAGTTTACCTATAAACCAGTCTCCTGTGATTTACTCGTTTAGGGGTCATCCATTTTTGTCATCATTTTCACAAACTTGTCTACAAAGTGTTCAGAATAGGAGGGGTATGCCTTCTCAGTCTTCTGTACGCTTTTGAACAATAATAAAAAAGATGATCCTATTTGCTAATTTAATGGCATGGACACCTACCTCCCCTTCTACCCACCCACCCACTCATCCCCTGTTTGTGTCACTATTCTCATGATGTAATTACATCATCATGGCCTCAGTATTTATTTATTTATTTCATGACCACACCCATTCACATACCCAAACCCCATTATTTCATCTGGGGTAAATCACAGCAGTAAACCAGAAGACAGGTATTGATTTGAGACTGTGTCTTCATGATATTATCCATAGTTTTACCTGTAGGAAGATTATTCCACCACCTGTTACTGCTAGGTTATGATTCATTCTGCTGGTGTTTAAAAAGCTGTTCACATCTGGGTCTAACTTAGACCAGAATTATTCTAATACAGTGTAATAGCCTGATTGTGGATAATAGAATTTGATGGAATCCATCTTTTTTTGGACCAGTGTTTGTCTCTATAAGGTGGCCTGTATAAGTACTAGGTGATGAAGATGGATAGATGTTTTAGCTTGTTTTGAGCACATTTATGGTGAGTTTTGTGGTATTATTATGCATTCTTATGTAGGTGATTCACTGGATCAGACTTAACATTGGTTTATAATGCACACAATATGGTCTTTACTGCATATATTGGTCATAATTTTCTGTGTCTTTGGGCTGGAGTATATTGTAGTATTGTGTGCCACATCTTAATGATGAGATGGCATTATGAAGAACAGTGTTGTTATTCTCGTCTTCCATTTCAGCTGATGGTATGCAGCTGTGTTGACTTGCAGAATTATATGAAAAATTAGAGTTGGCTTGGTCCTTTGGTGCAACCATTAAAATATATATATACTAGTACTAGTATGTATTTCTTGGTAATGCAGCCCCCCCCCTCTCCTCCTTCTAGTCCAGTTTGATGGAATTTCAAAGTAAATTACTGGCACTGCTGCCTGTCTGTTTAAGAGACATTGCATATTTTTCTTAATTATAATAGGTGTCACATCATTAGAAATTAGTATGACATATGCCACATTAAGCAAGATGGATCACAGTAGGTGTGAGTGAAGAGATATATCTGTAGGCAAAGCCTAGCGTATCACCCAGAGAATACCTCCTGTTGTTTTAGCCAAATCTTTGCAGGACATTTATGCGTACCTCGCTAAGCCTTTCCAGGCCGTGTTTTATAAAAGCTTTCAAGTTAAAAACCAGTCTTGGGTCAGCCTGCTGGGTATCTTACTACTTATTTAAAAATTATACATTCCATAATGATAATGAAGGGTACCTTGTCTCCTTTATTTTCAGTCTGTTGATTAGCCCTTTGAGCAAATCCAAATTACATTGGCATTTTTACTCATACTGATGACTGCTACCATCTCTTCAGGTAGGATAGCTGTGTTGATTTGTGACTAATTGTTTGCAAAACTTCCTCATAACATTGTCACTGAATTATAAATCAGCAATCCAACTTAATCAGCTGGGATGAAAACTTGCATTTTAATGAGGAGGAATTAAAAGATTGAGAGAAAATAGAAATCTATGCAGTTGTTGGTCATTGTAGTAAAAATGTCATCTACACTGTGTGGATTTGCAGGGAGAGTTTAACTTAGCTGAAAAAGTTAGATTTTTATTTCATTGTTCCAGGTTGGTCAGAATGCACACACTATATTATAGACATTGATCCCTGGTCACTGAGATTTTTGAATAAATCAGCTTTTTCATTTCCTTATCACTTCGTTCAGTATCAGTACCGAAATCTCCGCAACTTCCTCTGTGGTGGGATTGATGACAAGAGATTAAGAGAGTTGACGTTATAGCTTTAAGTGGCACATATTATTACTAGTAGCTTTGTCCATTTTGGTTCAAACTTCTTCATGGTCAAAAAATTTTGGTTTTTCTCTTTACTCTCTCTCTCTCTCTCTCTCTCTCTCTCTCTCTCTCTCTCTCTCACACACACACACACACACACACACACACACACACACACTTTTTTAAGCTGAGAGAAAAAATGACAAATACACAGACCACTATTTCCCAAATGCAGTCAATATTTCATTTCTCCATAACTTTGTTACAGAAGCATCATACTGGTGTTTTCTGTCGAGTGACATGCAGTTATGCCATTAAGAATAGAATCACATCTAATGATGCCATCAAACTGCAGTTTGGCAGGGAATAAAATTCAAATTGGTCTTTTGGTCGGGCTGTATTCACTGCAGGGGGATGTAAGTGAATTGAAAATGAGACTTGGGGGAACTGAAAATACTAGCAGTTGCATTTTCTTTGAATATTCACAATGTTGCTTTGGATGATAGCAACCATGAAAAATGTGCTATGATGATTGGTAATGGTAAATGAGTGCCAACAGAACGTGGTAATGATGATCAAATTAACAGAAAAGCTGTCTCTGATTATTGTTATTATTATTAATAGTACTTACTTACTAGTAGTAGCTTAGTGTTACTATATAAGAAAGAAATCCTGAATGTTACTCTTGTTTCACACTAAGATGAAATGATGAACTTCTTTCAGTCACAATTGCTGAGAAGTTTAGCTTTTGCCAGATCAAAATGCAAGATTTCTCAAGCCAAATTAGAAGTATTGCTTTTTTTTTTTTTTGGAAAAATAGAGTGATTTTTTAACCCATGTGTACTAGTAGTTGACCTGACAAAGAAGTAAAGGGTGTTACTTTATTTATAGTATTACTGTACATTTTTTTTTTTCAGCAGCAAGTCACCATAAGCATGAAGAGATAGCAAGCACCTTGTAGTCCAAAGAAGTAACAAGCAGTTAGTAAGTAGCGTAAATGTTTTTTTTTTTTTTTTTTTTTTTTTTTTTTTTTTTTTTTTTTTTTTTGGACGCATTTCATTTGTTTTTGTCTCTAATACAGCCACTGCCTATCAAATAATGCCAGTTTAGAGACCGGAGCCTGAATTACAGGATTATGCAATTTTTTTTTTCTTTTTTGTCACTCATGATCAGAGAAAAACATCCTTGATATTAGAAGAGAATCTGTGCTCCTTTAGAGACAGAATTCCTCCATGAAGATGGCTGAGAGCAAGTTGTTGATTTCATCTCAGTCATTTACTAGTATAAACATCTGTGCTTCATCATGTATGAGGTGCATGTAAATTCTTTTCACATTTTCATCTAACACGATATTTGTCATTGTGTCTTCTTCATACCCAGCTAGACAACATATGCATCATATATCTCCATTACTAATGTTATCACAGGTGTCTTGGACACAGAGTAAATGTATAGTCATATAGTTTGTATTTTTTCCTTGGTGTGATAAGCTGTAAGAGAAGATTTTTTTTTTTCGCCACGTGTTTAGTTTAATGAAACATGAAGAAAACGGAGAAGCATTCCTTTAAACATTACCACAATAATTCTTGCAAGATTTTTTATTGCATCTGGATTCTTTTAGGTGGAAAAGCATCTCTTTTGATGGAACCACAATGACAGTAGGATGTTTTTACTAGTATTACATCTGGGCTCTCTTTATGTGTATATTATGACAGTTTTCTTATTGGGGGTTGTGATTTTTCTCCCCAGAATGCTCCATTCTTATATTTGCTCACAGGGCACTATTGTGGAAAAAATGTCTTTTGTAACAAGGGCATTTGTGACTGAACGAATGCAGGTGGGAATTTCAAAGATAGGAATGACAGGGGTCGAAATAGACGGTCGTCACTCGTAAATTCCAGATAGTGAAAGCACGGGGACGACCCATTCAATGACTTGTTGAATAAAGGACATTCTTCTCATGTCAAGTATATATATATACTAGTAGTATCCCCATACCATTTTCTTACAGAAGGGAAGGAAAAACTGTGTGTGTGTGGGGGGGGGGGGAGATCTTTCAGCAATAGATGGCTGAATAGAGCCAAAGCCCCCTTACATACCACACTGCACACACCAACCACAAATAAATGGTCTAATCTACCGTGACCACCATGTTAGAGAAAGACGGAGGGAGGACAAGGACAGGAGAATCTGACCACATAACATAAGCTTAACTGTGATCTCTCAGAGATAGCCACTGTTCCCCCTCCCAAATTAACTGTTTCACTGCCCCACCCTTGTAATTATTCCTTAATTATAAGACCTGTTATTGTCCCTCACCTGTAATATCTCATGTTGACCTTGTGTTAATAGGAACACAACACAGATGGACCAGCTAGATTAGATATAAATGACTTGTAATGGATGAAAATTTTGGGAGCATTTTGACAGTTGACTGATTTGGTAGGATCTGGGTGGTGCTGGATGGGTTGGAGACAGATGTTGTTGTCTATATTATATAAGAGGCTGGAGTAGAGCTGGCAATGTTTTCTCTTAGCCAAATATTTTTTTTTTCTTCATTTTTTCTCCAAATGGTTTTAATTCAATCAAAACAAGTCAAATCAACCATTTTTTCTTTAGCCAACTAAGGTCAGTTTTAGCATTTGGCTAAATTGGCGAGTGTCAACGTTACCCCAGAGAGGAAATGCAGTACAGACATCCCTTCTGCAGGTGTCCCTCTCCTGCCGCGCCCCC
>NW_019775764.1:194589-220310 GCF_001039355.2 Lingula anatina | reverse complement strand
ATATATATATATATATATATATATATATATATATATATATATATATATATATATATATATATGGCTATAATATTATCTCATTGCAAAAATGAAAACCATGAAACCACACGCATAATATCTATCTATCTATCTATCTATCTATATCTATATCTATATCTATATCTATATGAAATGGGATGGAATTAAGTTTTTTCTTTTTAAACTTTTACGCAGATACTGTCTAGTGTGGAAGCATGCCGTTTAATTCTTTAACATTATAGCATATAATTATTTACTTGTGAACATGTGCTGATATATTTATATAATACCGGATAGCCTTACTAAAACTACCTGTTCCTCTCTGTTTCTCAAAGGGAATGGTATGATACAGTTATATTCAGTAACCCACTAGATTGCAATAGTGTAGATGATCAATAACAAGACCAGGCAAGCGCTCTAATTTCTTCAATACAATATGTCTATTACAACAGTTCGATCCAAATTTTATTTTATGCTAATGCAATCCATTTTAACACTTTTCTCTTTGGCTCAAACTGATGTTGCCATAGAAAAGTACGATCAATCAATAAAAATTTTATACACTTACCGGGGATGATGTTTCTATGTACATATAATACGACCCGCTGTATGCAGATGAGGGGCCCGTGTAGGAACTGGAGGTGCCCCCGGAGCGTCTTGTCCAATTAAAATCGTCGTTAGTTGATTGCGTGAAACCGCAGATACTACTGGATTCAAAGCTGCACGTGAGCAATACCGCCTGCTCTGAAATCGAAAAAGCAGATAAAATGTGAAAGCTGACCTTTTATAAGCAAAACAAATATAAATTTGAAAAAAAAGGATGCATAGCTAGCATAATTTACGATTATACCCTTGTGTAAGTTGCAGTTCGTGGGTTCTTGAAGTAAAATGGTAGTTTACCAAGTCTAAAACTTTTTGTCGATTTCTAAACACAAAAGTCCCCTGTGACAAAAGTTGAAGGCCCTTGTTAACTCACTTGGCTGAGGCTCCCTCTTATTTAACATCCGATATTTGAGCAGGAGTACTTAAAGTCGGCGGAAATTGTTAATTTTCCTTTTAGTTTACGTGCGAGACCTCCCCTTATTTTGAGGAAATATAGATTTTGCGCACCTATATTTTTAACATTTGTTCAAAAGTGAAAAAATAAATAGAAGAATAACAGAACAAACGACTGACACTGAATTTTAGCTGCTTTATGCTCGTTAAAAATCGTTTAAAAATCGTAAATAACCAGGGACGGATCTAGGATTATGTGAAGGGGGGCCTGCTTCTTTTTTTAGGAATGACATACGATACCGACCCTCGGGCCCCCTTTGCGTGGGGTTCGGGGCCTGCATTTTTCATTATTTCAGGACCCCCTGACCCCTCCAAATCCGCCACTGATATACAACTGCATCATGGTGTTAAAGGGCAAAGTGCTGGAATCCCCAAGAACTACCCTAGTAGGCCTACGTGTATATCCAAAATAAAACTAGCCCTACCTGCAAACTGTGACTTCCCAAGTCTAACTTCCTCCACAATAATCCTGGAGACGTCATTGACGCGAGGGTCCGGATCCATTTGGTTGAGGTTGCCAAATAGACATTGTCCAACATTCAAAGCAACTGCATGATCTCCTTGGCCTAGATTTTGGCAAATCCCTTCAACTTAAAAAAGAAAAAATAGCAGAGCGATAATCAAATAGGTTCTACATGTGTACTACGGTGGAAGGATGTTTACTGATAAAAATTATCCTAGATAAAATTTTTGACTATTTTTCTCTCTTTTAATCTTTCTAAATGAAGCTTTTACATGTACGTCCAATTGTCCATATTTTTTCAATCATGCAGAAATGCCGTCATTATGACTACCTGCATCTATGATTATTAAATTACAAACAAGTAAAATGTTTGTTTAACGCAATGGAATATATAGACTGGAAAGAATATTAATTAGAGCATATAAGAAGGACTTTAAAACGTCGCCTACTTGAATGAGTCGTCTGTGTTCGGATGATGGGATCGGTCAGCCATGCAATGGCCCCATCTATCGGAGTGGGAGCTTTACACTCTTCTCCATTAAAGGTAAAATAAAATCGCAAACAACCGGGTGCTGGGCTTTGGGATTTCACACCTAAGGTCCCAAACCAACGTACTCGGAGAGATGTATCGGGAGCCAGTTTGGTGTAACTAAATGCCTGGGAGATATAAATATATGTTTGAATGTACATTGCTAAGTATATTAATTATGTGTTGCAAACCATAGTTACGTGCATGATAGGTACTATATCAATTGTTAAACATGAACTATACATGTACAACATAAAAATGCCACATTAAAATTTGATATTTCCTTAACCCCACAAATAGAAAATTTTGTAAGAAAAGATTCATCTGTTTTAAACGAAATATTTTCAGAAAACGTTTGATACGCTAATGACAAATCAAGATAGCCTATTTATTACCCTGATCATGAAGGTTCATAGATAGAAGCTTTGCGTGAAATGTTAGATCAATTTCAAAATAAACGGGTTACACATATTGTATAGCTCTATACACGTATACATGTAAACAAGTTTCACATACCGAAGCGCTGTATATCCCACTAGCTGTGTCCGCTGTGGCAAAGGTATGTTGTTTTACATTAAAAACAGTGTGGTGGGGACACGTTCCTAAAAGAAATGAAATTTGTGTGAGAATTTGGGCGCACACACACACACACGCATCACACACACAGACTGATGCAAGCATGCAGTATCGAGTAGCTGCAGGTACCAGTCAACAATCCTCGCTATTCTTGATTCCTGTAATGCAGGTTATTACTATTGCAATGAAGGTTCCTTGTCGCAAAAGAAACATAGACCAAAATTTGTTAAATTTAAGAGTATTTTTGCTCGAGGTACATTTTATAATATGATGACAATAGTTAGCGTTGTGGATCATTAGTTACCATATCTTAGTGTTACTGAAGTTTATTTTGAACTGAAGCACATTACCAACTTTCGAACAAACTTCCTTTGTGATTATGCCATGCTATGCAGTACCATATCATGCCATATTTTGCTATACTATATGCAAGCCATGCCATGCCATGCCATGCCGTGCTATGATTTTGAATTTCATACCATGCCATTCCATGTCATGCCATTCAATATCATGCTTTGTCATGCCAGGCCAATCCATGCTACGTCAAACCATGCTATACTACCTTTGTTCTCCCCCAGATCGACTTCCTCGGCTGTTATTTTGCAGTTACCAAGTGACCACCCCAGGTACGGCTGCCATGATATACCCGGCAGTTTTCCCACGTTGAAACCAATCTGAATGCGTCCTGCCGGAATATTGTTACAAAGCCCTTCGACTGCGAAATAATATGGGATACAGGATACATATACCACAATGTATAGCTTTTAACCTGCTGCTAGTAAATCATGAATTCTTAGTATAAAGTATACTGGGCAAAAGTCTGAGTCCTTTTGAAAATCATTATTTGGTCTATAAACGTGAGTCTGAAAATTATGAAAAAAAAAAAACAGAGGAAAGGGAAATAACTGAGATTATATCGCTAGAAAAATGTAATGAAAAAGGTGAACAGTACGTCATTGCAGGTCCTGCAAACGAAGCAATATGCCTCTAACTTTACAAGTGCATTCAATATACATATCATATCATATCATATCATATCATATCATATCCAAGAAAACTTCATATTTGTGTCTTAACATCCTTTCACTAGAGTCTTAAAAAAGTGTTTGACGTCAGCCATGCTACTCACATTCAGTATGCTGAATATAATTTCTACCAGCCCCAGTCCAATCTACGGCCTCGATACCAGCAGGCTCAGAGCAAGGTGCCCCATTGAACGTGAAGTAAAAGCGAGACCCGTAGTTGGAACTGTAACCACCCCTTATTCTTCCAGACCAGCGGACTCGCAGCGCGGTGGATGCGTTCTTCTTCATGTAGTTGACACTCTGTAATGAATGGATAGTATTTATAAGTTAAAGGTACACTGTGGTATTAATAGAGGAGTACCCTGGGTTTCAGGGGACACTGAAAACAATATCCTGGAAAAGGCGGATACTTGCCGCTAATATATATCGAGTGTCTACTGACCTCTAAAACTCGGAGTTTTGTATGGTTTTTAGTTATGTAATAAATAAACCAGTTCATTTGGTTTGGTTTCCACGTTACTTATTTTCAATGTGTAATTTCATGAAATCGCTACACCAATAGATATTGTGTTTCATGATGTATGTTAAAGTCATATGAACTGATTCCAAAAGTGCTGTCTGACTGTATATTAAAAAAAAAACTTCTAGAACATTTCCTTGCCCTTTTATCTAGTAAAATACATTGCCACCAAAATTATTGTATTTTTTCTAATTATTCAATTGATGGACTCTGTTCCATCTAATTAGGCCTACCATTAAAGGGATAATAACTTTTCGTTTTGGCCAAAAAATGAATTTTCCTGGAGTAAACAACAATTTTCCCATACTTACCGATGGTTAATGAATCCATTTTTACATTTAAAGTTAGTCCCTGTTTTTTTTTCTAAAAAGTTTTTTTTTGTGTTATAACAGAGTATAGCCATCAATGGAGGTCACGTCGTCTAAAAACAAGCTCAGATATCAGAATAATAGCTATAACTGCCATTTTTGTGGTAAAACAAAATATATTATATTTCTATGAGTTGTTCACAATGTTTTTATTGTGAGATATATATCTTATACAAAGAGTTATTATCCCTTTAATGTATTTATTTTTGATATCTCAAGAACACAAAATATTTGCTAGGCTACTAGTAGACTGTTAGGGACCATTCAGATTGAGAATAGCCGAGTGCTAGTAAGGCCGCCACCTGAAAATGGCGGACCTACATGAAGGAAGACCGCTTTATCCTGTAATGGTCTCTCCGCCTCTCACTTGCCTCCCACGCGTTGTCCCTCGACCGGTTGTATTAATTACTGTGCCCCTGCAGTGGGGGGAGGCGTGTGAGAGGTGGAGAGACCATTCTGAATCTGAATCTTCTCAATCTGAATGGTTCCTTAAACTGACCAGCACTTGTCCGCCACTGGTCGTAGACCACTTGTTCCACGTCCACTGCTGGATGTTGCCCTCTACTCTGTCACACGTAACTTGAAATTAAAGACACACAATGAGCGTAACACTTTCATATTATAGTAAGTAATAGTAGCTCAGACACGACATGATATAATGCTCACTAGACATAGGTCTCATTCAGAATAGGGGAATAACTAGTCCGAGGGCTAAATATGTCCGATCCACATAAATACTTCCCCACGGGATATCTATCCTGTGTCAAATAGCGGATTAGACGGCAAGCTTTGTAGTGGGTCGTCATACATGTCCCTCGGACTAGTTAGTCCTCCCCTATTATGAATAGTGCCATAAAGTGTATATTGTGTGATAACACTAAACGTTAAGTTTACTGCAAGACGCATTTACTTCTGGGACATATCAGCAGTGGTTCAGGTTTGCAAATTATTCATTTAGTCAATCAATCAACAAACTAATAGATTAAAAGATTAATAAAACGTTCCTTAATTTTATCACGCGGTTAATAGTGTCAGCGCGTTCATACTTACTGGTTTTTAGTTGAATCCTGCACTGTCTGTCGTTACCGTACACCCGGGCCGATTGACAATTCTCTTTGTATCTGCCACACTCTCTGATACACGGGAGTCGGATAGAGGTAGTGGTGCTCTATTAAAGTGAAATATCATGAAACAGAATAACGTACAACAGCGACTCTATGAGAAGACAAAAAAAAAAAAAAAAGAGTGGATCAAGTTACATTGTATACAGGGTTACCACTTAATATGGAATATTATTTTTTGGCGAGTAAATTTTCTACAAAATATTTCATTTCTCTCTAACTACTTTAAATCCAAAGCTGAGGTGTCACTCTATGTGTAGCCAGGTGTGTTACCTAATTACCACACAACTCTCGAACAATTGATGCATGCAGTTGCATGTTCTGTGGTCAGAAATGTGAGGGGTGGTCTTTTCGGCAATTTCTGCCCTTGTATAAAAACGCATGGGTTTGGTCAATCTTTGGAGTGTGTTTAGAGAAGCAACAAAGGGGTCGTTCTGAAACTTGACAGGTACCTTAGTGAAGATATGGTTCGACAGCTAAGCAACGCAGTTTACTATGGGATTCTTGCTCTCGGAGAAAATGGCCAGAAACGGACAGCCATTGCCAGGTAATTCAACATTTATCAGGAACCGTTTGTGAAGTCCTCCAAAGAAATGCTGCAACAGGGGCACCTACTCTAATACCTCGACCAGGGTGTCCGCGTATCACACCAAGAAGACAGGATCGCCTTCTCCTTAGAGGACGCCGTGCTGGTCGTACAAAGACAACCAGTGTCCTCAGAAAAGAGAGGCAGAATGTCATTCAAACACCCGTTTCAAGGTCCCTCGTGAACAAGAGATTACTGCAATCCGGTTATTTTGCACGAAGGTCAGTAGGGAAACCACTGTTAACAGCAGGTCATATACAGCGACGTCTGCAATAGGCTGGGGACCACGTGCGTTTGCTGCCAAAACACTGGAATCACGTCGTTTTCAGTGATGAGGCCAAATATGGATTTTTTAGGGTTTATGGTCGAATCCGTGTCCACCAACGTGCACGAGGGGCATAAAACGATGATTGTGTACTGCCTAGGGTGCAAGCAGGGGATGGTAACGTCTCTGTTTGGGGAGCATTTCATGTCGGTGCCCATGCAGAACCAGTTGGTTTTTCTAGGAGGCAACCTCATCCAGGATTCCTACAGAGACATTCTACAGCAAACAATGCTTCGATCTTCAGGAACAACTTTTTGTACCAAGACGACTGCGCAACCCCACATCGAGGCCGCAGAATCACTGTTTTTCTTCAAAACCAATGGGTTCAGCGACTGCCCTGGCCTGCAAACTCTCCAGATATGAACCCAATTGAAAAACTTTGGGCAAAAGGAACTCACAGAATTAATAGCTTTGGTCATCGGCCGGTAAATAGTGATGAACTGCGACAGGCAAATATCACTGCGTGGAATGATATCCCCATCCAAACTCTAAAAAACGTGTCACAGGGTATGCCATGTAGGATGAGGGCGCTGCAAGCGGCTGCTGGAGGTCATACCCGCAATTACTGACTTCTCATGATTTACTGTTGTGAGTTCTTTGACTGTGTAACATATCACTGTCCGGAGGCTATCGTTTTCTTTAATATCTTAGCTTAAAGTTAATACTGACATCAAACTGTTGATATGGTTTTCTTGGGGTGTCCCTTTCTTTAGAATGGCATCTTATGTCAGATTTGATATCATTGACCAAAATATCTCACAACAGAAGACTGGATGTTTTTATCACTCAGTGACATACTTTTTTGATAACTCAAGCCAAAAAAAAAATTTAATCAGCACTCAAAAATAAGAATGATAAAAAATATGCCATATTAAGTAGCAACCCTGTATATTGTTATTTCGGTGATATTATTTTACTGGATTTTACTCTAAGTGAAACGGCCCAAGTTTATCTTTAGATGGGATATAATTTGTCCAGAGGTTATATAAGTGACATTACCAGGTATGCGTGTATTTTGCTACATCTCAAAAAGTGCTAATCNACTCAGTTCATGCCAAAAAGCTCACCCTCCCTTGTTGTGTTGAAAAAATGACAGTACTTATGGTAAAATGAACCCACAATTTCTGACTTCTGATTGAGCAATAAATAACAGTTAAATTGCACCAGAATGCAGTATTATACATACAGTTTTTAAAAATTTTCCACGCCCTGGGAGGGGGAACCCCCTTCCACACCCTCCCCCCTCGGGGGCTTCGCCCCCTCGTGTCCGCTTACTGCCCCCCTGGCAATTTTCTCAGGCTACGGCCCTGCTAATGGTCCTGTTTTCAGTTTATACTGCTTCTTAATTGGTCTACAAGAAATAGCACTGAAAATGGCTTACCTCACAATAAAAATAATTTTTATCGTCCCAACCTCCTTTGCATAGAGTGTACACTGAATCATTTAAATCATCTAAAATCAGAGTCAAATTACCGGGGGCCACAGTGTCTGTCTGACCCCTTTCACCGACTATTTTCGCTCGCTGGACAGTAAGCCTCGTTTCAGTACTTGTAATGGCAGTGAGCAGACGGCGTGGAGAGAACAGTTTTCATCATTCTTTGTCAGTATAAACATTACTTTATTGGCCATAGTTGGTTTTATGCATGAACAAGTGGTTTTCTGCGTGTTTCTGCATGCAGAACTCGTGCACTTATTACTGGCCCGGGCTTTCAGTTGCCCACACCCTTTATGTGATATGTTGGTTTACAGGTCAGATATATATATATATATATATATATATATATATATATATATATATATATACATATATATATATATATATATATATATATCATACTGTTTATTACCAGATTTACAAATTGTTTGTTATTGATTCTTCCACATTATGTGCGACTGGGCGGCCTTGCGCTTAGAATGCCCGACTCCAGAGCGGGAGGACGTGGGTTCAAGCACGACAGGGGATGTTCCAGTCTTAAATAAATGGAACCCGTGTCTACCCGTTTGGCATTGTTGTCATTCTTGGATCTTATTTTACCTCCGCCAAGGAGGTTATGTTTTCACCCCTGTTTGTCTGTCTGTTTGTGTGTTTGTTTGTCATCAACATAACTCAAAAAGTTAGGGACCGAGTTTGATGAAATTTTCAGGGTAGGTCAGAAATGGGTTAACTTAGAAGTGATTAGTTTTTGGTGGTGATCCGGATCAATAATCAATCAATAATCAAAAATCAATCATCAACATAACTCAAAAAATTATGGACCGATATTGATGAAATTTTCAGGAACTGTCAGAAGTGGGCCAAGGAACAGATGATTAGTTTTTGGTGGTGATCCGGATCAATAATCAATCAATAATAATAAAAAAAATGCTGCCTTGGCGGAGGTCTGCGCTCTCGGAGTGCTTTTCTAGTTTTCATAATGTGCCAAGGAGTCAAAAATTCCTTAATATGGGGCCATGGTGACTCTTTTGAGGAGATAAATCAAGGGATGAAGGGATGTGTGAATGTAGTCAATTGTGACCCTCCTGTCGGGTCTGGGATGGCGTTACTCCATCGGAGTCAACTTGACTCCACTTGGCAGTTATTTTAGGCACCACTGCTGGACTCCAAGTTTGGAGTCACTTGGACTCCGATTTTATTCTCAGTGATTCTTGTATCCGAGGAACATTGGCAGACAGATATTTTTACATTTTCTTTCACTTAAATGTTCTTCTAGGCTCATCATTCTACTCCAAGTGTGTTTTGCCTTTCATATTTGAAATCATTGCATCAAGTATTGACTTGGAACACTTTCAGTCTGTAGGCCTATACATAAGTTAGAATAAATTGTGATGTATTTCATAAGGTATCTCGATCTAATTGTTCACTATTTGTAGGTATTCACGTGTAACCCCGTTTTGATATCCATATAAAAGGCAAAGAGCCAGTTAAAATTTATAGTGTACAAAGTGTATGGAAAGTATAGAATTTTCGCACAAATCTCATCTAAATGACTGTCATCAATTAAATGTAATGGAATGATACCTGTGATAAAATCCTTTAGGTTGTGTCGAAAAAAGGACACCCACAAGCAGAGGCAGCCTAGTGTGATCCTTCTGTACTAAGTCCTTAATCTCATTCTGTTGTTTTAAAGAGATCAATCCATATTTTAGCCGTTCAAATTCTAAACTTCTCTCAGAAAAGGACGTTTTCGACATGAATGCAATTATATTGAAGCACGGTCTCACTGAATCAAAATAATAAGAACTTCACTGAATCATGGGGATCTTTGTTGAATTTCTGTCAAAATCATGGTATTCATAAGATTCAAGGGGTCAATGGGAGGCATATTTCTACCAGCACTGTATCAGCATGACCTTTTTAAGTAATCTAGTGTTCGATATTTTCATTATGGACTTAATTTATCTTCTATATATTTTAAGTTGACTACCATCCTACCTGACACAGGACTTCGTTTCCAAACACCTGGCACACGTGATCATCTTCAATTTGCCAAGATTTCACAACCGAAGTACATACAAAACTTCCCAGAACCAAGAAAATGGTGAAACTTCTCCGTGACATTTTCACTAGAACGTGCGTCAACCGCACCTCTATACATTGGTCTTTAAACTAAATATCGACAGACAAGAATTCCACAATTATTCTATGACACAAACAAACGTTGACAACGCGTTGCCTAGGAGACAAAGTCAATCTTGACTGTGATTGGCAGAGGTAGACTCTATTTTCCTAGAAATCTGCACGTTGATTGGTTTTCCCTTATTTCCCTTGTGTACAATTTTAATTTTCAGTGGTTTTAGACAGAAACGTATAAATAGATAGATATTAAACGACATCAACAAAAACAGCGACCACGTGTTTAATGTACTAGTTTGCACTCGCAAATGATTTGTCCTTAAATATTTATTTTAATTTATATGTTACAGACAAAAATTGACATGAATCGCTGAATGACATCGAAATTAATGGGGTTTTTCTGATGCTTTTGTTTGCTTAAATTACATTATTTGGTCGAAGTTTTTGATACACGAATTGTTTTATTGTGCACATCCTTACACTTCACTTACTTAACCATCTTCTGTGGGCATATATACAAAGACTTTTGATCATAAATCGGTCGTGAATCCGAGCTGTGTAACTCGAAAGCATCGCGTATTGCGAACAGCGATAGCACACAGAGGCTACCGTGTGTTACATGGGACGAGTATGGGCGAGTTATGGAATCGAGACGCTTGCGCTCGGTCGCAACGCGCGATGCTTTCGAGTTACGGGGCCCTGGCATTTTGAAGTTACACATGTACACACACACAAAGTTTCTCTTATAAAATGATCAAAAACAGATGACAAATGGGTTCATGTGTAAAAAAAACGAAAAAAACTGGTGAAAATCAACTTTAGGATTTTTTATTCCCAGGGATAAATGTGTATGATGTCTGATGACAGTCCTGCGAAGGTGATCGATAATACAATTACACTAAATAACGAATATTAGGTGCAGCATTAAGATTACAGTCCGATACGGATAGCATTCCCATTTATTTAATTAGAAATAGTAAAATACTCTTCAAAATTGTACAATTAATCTGTTTATTGCATCGTTTTTAAAATAGAGATTTGAATTACTAGGGCGGGAAAGATATTTCTCGTTCCTAAAGGTACCTGACAGCCAAATAGAAGAAAATTGAAATAATTGCCTATTGCGTATTTTTAAAAAATTGCATATTTTTCAAAAAGACGCAAAGGGCTTTGGGGTTATAGAGAAAGATAAAGTCTAGGCACATCAAAAGTTGCGAGAGTTTTTAGTCGATTGACTGTCCCTCAGTTGATGAGGTAGTATCGATTTTCCTCCTATTTACACGAACTCCCGTGTGTTATCTATTGTGTTATGGAAGCCTCTGTTACAGGTAGCGTTACTGATATCAGCAGTGTAGACTGCCCGACTACTAGACGCCTTAAAGGATAAAAACGTCCACAAACAAACAAAAAGAAATGTCACTGTAAATAAAAAATTTAAAAATAAGTAAACATTTATGCTCAACCGCTAGGCGCACCAACAAACCTTGCACAAATCCAAACACCCTTTACGTACGATTTATATTTCCAATTTGATACACAAGTATAATGAACAACATTTCAGATCATAGTTACTGTTTTTAGGCAAATTCTACAAGTACGGATATCATTCCCTTTAATCAAAGTTACAGAAATGATCTGATGCAAATGTAAACAACAGGGCAAATTAACTTTCCCTTCCCCTCATAATTCAAAAATACATTATAACCTTTTTTTTTGCAGTCAAATTCACTGTTTAAAATAAAATATATGCAATCCTCTTTTTTACAAAAATAACTCCTTAACCCTGATTATACATGAGTCAAGAAACACCAAAACTTGGATTGTGGAATAGCCCAGTTATTGTCGGAGTTTTGAATTAAACCAGTCATATTTTCCTTCTTACATGGAAAAATTTCAACAATTCACTTGCTCATATAATTATAATTATTATAATCTTTAATCATTTGAATACACCTTAATAGATTGCATGTGGAATTCTTTACATCATTCGCTGACCGCTCCTCCTTTCATAAAAAAAGTTTGCATCTTGTGGATATGCTACTATTGAAAATAAATTTGTTGCATGGTTTTCTGGTTATATTGCACTTGTCTCTAGGCACCTGTCGCTGGCTTATCTGGATTTTCCTGAAGAGGGAGCCCCTTTCTTTCTGCCCAGCCGTTCCAGCCACCAATATAGTGACGAGCTCTGAAAGCAAAAATAAATAATAATAAAAAACAAAACAGAACAGAACAGAAAAGAACACACTATTATTAATATAATTACCAGAATTTTCATTTATAAAATAATTATCACAATTGTTATTAAAATAACTCTTCTGAGACAGTAATCAGTCATGCCAATAAATGTTCAAACATTTTTCTCAAACATTTCATAAAATAAATGAGAAAAATTAACCCTGACTAAGAAAATATATAAAGAATTTAAGATACCTAAGACAAAAAAAATTGCAAATCTTTTTGGATTTATTTCTTTCTGTGCAAGATTTAAACTCTTATTTTCAAAATAACAAATTATATATCATGCACAACCACAAGTGTTCACTCAAATAAACATATGTACCTACCACAATAAAAGTCAATAAACAAATTATAATACTGTACAAATATAAAATAATCCAGGAAAAACTTAATAAATTTGAAAATGCTACTGTGTAACAGAAAGTGAGCTGCAACAAGATCTTTTAACATTCCATTTTCACAGGGAACGAATAACGAAAGAAACCATGAACTTTTTATTCATGGGTCTGGTGTCTTCAATATTAACTAAAACTAATAAAAAGTAAAGTAACAGGAAACACTGCAAAATAAAATGTAATACGCTGGATTAGTCTAAGCTTCCAGTTTCACTCTACTGATCTAAATGTAAGCCCTTACCATCCCATAAATAATTCAAAAGTATTCACAAAAGCATAAAGTTTGAAATAAATGATACTTTTCGAGCTTCTGTTTTCACACTGTAACTGATCTAATGTAAGCCCTTACCATTATGATAATGGTTTATTTGGGTTCAAAGCCGAGTGACTGTGGAAGTATTCTATTCAAACATACTTGAATGAAGTCAAAAGTAAAAGATGTGTTGCCATTCATTGTGTGTGAGAGTTATCTTCCAGAGATTCTCAGCAGAAAGTAAAAAAGGTACACATGAAAAAATGTTATTTTGACTAGCAATTGGTAATAAATATCTGAATGAAATTGAATAAAGCAACCTTTTTGATTTTGGAACTGAGATGGGAGTTTTGTTGTTTCGGTTAACATGTCCATTGCTGATATCATCCCATAAACAATTCAAAGGTAATTACAAAAGCATGAAGTTTACAATGAATAATGATGCTTTTAGAGCTACAGGTTTCACAATACTGATCTAAGGTAAGCCCTTACCATCCCATAAAAAAATCATAAGTATTCATCAAAGCATGAAGTTTGAAATGAATAATGATGCTTTTAGATTCGAATGTATTATTCTGATAAATAGCTTTTTTCCTACCAAAATGAAGGGCTGTTATCCCTTTTAATATACGTAATATATGTAATCTGTCATCAGTTACCGAGTCTTAATGTGTTTTCATATATAATTTAACAGCCATCATGACATCATTAAGTTTAATTGAAATGGGTAGGGTTGTTTTTGAGTTGAAAAACATTAACACATTTTATGAAATGGGATTGAAAAAGGAATGTGCAGATTAGTAAAAAACAACAAAAAACAGTTGAATCCCTTTGTGATGAAAGTGAACAAGTAAGAAATAAACAACTCATTAGAAATTTAAGCTCTGTGTACATCAGAAAAGTTTATTATTTTTTAAAAAATCCACAGAAATACTTTTGTCCCCATTTCATATGCCCATAATCAGAAACCTACATCCTACAGGAAAGCATCCTCTGTGTGTGTATGTATGTGTGTGTGTGGAGGGGGTGGGGGGGGGAGAGAATTGCCCTTTTGGATCAATATTTGATCCAGGACCTATGACATTTCTCAAACTGGGTCAATTATGGGGGTAATTAAGTCAACTCTTTCAGGTAAAAAAAAAAAAAAAAAAAATCCCTGACTGCAGACAGAGGGAGACCCTGCAGAGTTGGGTTGACCTTTGTAGACCGCTGGTGTCCATGGGAATGGGTCCTAAGAAACATGCAAACTGTTCTACACTATAGGACACTCACTTTGTGAAGCCCAGGCTATGAGCTAGTTCATATGCAGTCTGACTTCTTTTCCCACTTCTACATGAGAAGACAATATCAGCATCGTGCTTCATAGGTTGCTCTGTCCCATACTTTGCCATAAAACTATCCGGGGGCAGTTTAAGTGCTTCCTCGAGTTCATCCACTGTGTGAGAGAAAATAGGCAGACTTATTTTCTCACTATCTGGGGAGCTTTATGGGGGAAAGTTTACTGAACAAGATAATTAAAAAAAAAAAATCAGGTGTTTCAGCTAGCAGGTTCCTGAAATTAGTATCTTTTTTTTTCTTTTACTAAGGCCACACTTTTTTATTTCCATGGATGACATCCTCTGGGGACCCCAAAATCGGTGCAAGCGGGCAAAAAAAAAAAAAAAAAAAAAAAAAAAACAGTCCAAAAAAAAAGAAATACTGCTTAAGAAAAGTTATGCTGTCAGTTCACAGCTGGAAACACTAATTTACCACAGAAACACGTATTAAACTAACAACATGTCTTTATCCATGCTCTCAAAATATTAAAGCATTGTGAATAGGGCCTACTTCGTAGAAAGTAAAAAGTCATGAATATATATGCTGCATATTACCAAATCTATTTAAGGTTATTTCATGCATTTTGTTGGTATAGCAATCAATAAAACAAATATCAAATAAACAGTGTGTCTCTATTTGTACTCTCAGAATATTAAAGCATTATGAACACTTCACAGAATTGTAAAAAAAAAAATGATGCAAAAATAGGTCTATGCTTACGCAATACTACCAAATCTATAAAAGGTCATTTCGGTTGATGCCATTTTGTCTACATTGACTCACACGAAGCAGCCAAACTAACGGGTGGCCTGTCTGACATTCAGCCTACCAAATACCTCGACGCTCTTGTCGACCCTTTTTTTGCTACAAAAAAACCTGGTATGTGCTGCTTTGGACAGAATGTCACTGAAATTTTCTGGACGATAATCGCTGGCTGACGCCAGCCTTTCGTATAATTATAGAAACGTGATATCTCCATGCCCAATATCAATAGCAAACCAATCCAAAACGTTGGCCCCCATTCTCTTTATGACTTTAATTGTCGTGTATTTTGAAAGTAGGCCTAATCCTAGAGATGAATGTGACGGCAAAGTGGCCATGTTTCCACGTGGCAATAATACGCATGCGCAGAAACCTCATTTTCCGGCAAATTCAATAACAACGTTTGCGACAACCAACTTCGTTTGGGGGGGGGGGGGGGGGGGTTCAGAGAACGGATGAAAATCGGTGCGCGCGCAGGATGTCATCCATAAAAATAAAAAAAGTGTGGCCTAATCTAAAAAGATTAGAGAAAATGACAAACTTGTAGATTTTGAAAAGTATGAGACTAAAGAGAAAGGGACGTCTTTAAGCCTGCAATTAACAAAATGAATCTGGGACACAGAATGTGTTATGTATACCCAGTACTAGTATTTAAAACTGTTGTCATAAGAAATAAGACATTTAGAAAATATTTAACATTAAACACAACAGCACATCTGTTAGTCTATCAAACCTGTAAATGTTAGTATAAAATGTAAATATTATTCAAATTAACTCAGAAAAAGCTGTCAAGCATACAATCTAAGTGTTAATATAACGCCAAGGGGTGCTATCTGCCGAGCATCAATGTAGCATAATTCTTTACAAAAACAAGCCATGAGTGCAATGCATCAGAATCCTTAATTCTTGGGTTACAGAATGTTTTCTCACTGGCATAGGAATATATTAGCAGATTGTTTCATTACAACATCCCTCTAGTATGGTAAAACAAGACAAAGCACTACAATTACTGGTGCATGTACCCAATGTGCCAAACAAAAAACTTCTTTCGACACAACACCAAAAACAACCTGCTTTTCACTCACTTCCCAAAACCAAGTTCATGCACAGTGTTCATTGCATTACGACTGCGCACTCCTGAGCGGCAATAAAATACAATGATATCATCTTCTGGCTCTGGTTGCTCAGCCTTGTATAAAGCTTCAAATTTATGGGGAGGCATCTCAAAAGCAGCCTTAATTTCTCCCACTGAAGTTGAAAAATCCAGATAAAAGAGAAAAGCACTAGGAGATACATGTAATTAATTCAAAGAAAAAGACATAAAGTAGGGTACAGTGTACTAAGCTATCAAGATAAGATTCTCTCTCTCTCTCTCTCTCTCTCTCACACACACACACATATCAACATATCAGACTGTGATAGCTAAAACAACATCAACATGTTTTAACACTCTTCTGAAATAGAACAAACTGATTTCAGACGCACTTACAAATTAAACAATATCAAATCAAGGTTCAGAGTCAAAAAGGGAAAAAATCGATAGAGCCAAAGCTGAATACATATAAGCAAAATGAATATCTAAAATACAGAATGGCATTTTACACAATGGGGGCACCATGCTAGCTGGTATAGGCACTCTATAACTAATAAGGCCATTTATAAGTCATTCACCAAGCAGGTACTAATTTAATAAACACATTAGTTTTAAGCTTTTGTTTTATTGGCATTTGTAGTGAAGCTATAATGCTGATTCACCCTGAGGAATGTGCTCTTAATAGACATTGAAGTATTGAAAGTATAATGGAATAGATGCACTAGTTCAACATTTTCAATATAAGCTATTGATCGACTAAAAAATTACTGCTTCAATTTTTTAGCACATGACACAGTTGATGAAATTCTTCTCTTACATTGCAGACTGAATAGTGCAATAATAAAGCGTGAATAAATAAAATTTTTCTTCAATCAACAGCTTATTATTGAAATTAATTAATTCACCTCCAATATTTCTGGCAAAGATGCTCTGTCAGACATTGAAATATTGGAAGTAAATTATTTCAATATGAAGCTGCTGATTGAAGAAAAAACTAATCTTATGACAAAACACAGCTGATGAAATTCCTTCTCTGACAATAATTAACTGTGTACAGTACTCACAGGGCAAGTTTATGGCCTGGGGAATCATTCCAGTGGCTTCCACCTCCCAAGTATTCCGGACATCAAACAGCTGTATATTACCACTCTCTAGTAACACACACAGGGCCTCATAGTCCAGGTCTGTCCATGGGAGCTCTTTATTCTCTGTACAAAAAGCTATGAAAAGGAACATTAAAAAAATCATGTTACAATGACATTACTTTGCCCTTGTGCCAAGCAGTATCTCCCTCAATGACCTTGGTTTATATTATACTGTATATATTTGGTTTATATATCTTTCAACCACATCGTCAACTATTCGAGGATTTTTTTGTCATTTTCAGTCCAACTTCATCAACATTGTATCGAAGTGTGTAAAAGCAACACTGCTGTGCTTTATTTTTAACAGGCTTGCAGGCGTATCCCACCTTTAAAATCACGTTTAAATAAAACATTTGGACTGAAATAATGCAACGTTAAACAAGACAGTGTACACATGATCAGTTTGTTAATGCGCGTTTACCTCTTTTAAATGACGAAAACTCCGTGGAAACGCAGGGAATATTGGACGGTGCGCTTTTGTTTATAAACCCAGACAAGTAAGAAACTGAGCCCAAATTTCGAGATATTGCTCTTCCAAAAAGTGATCTACAAGCTTGGATGTTTTTAGGAATAATGAAACGCCTTAATGCAGACATCGTTACTGTCACTTGCAGTCGCTGCGTCTTGGTGTGACAACCTTAAAGAAAACTACAAGCTAAATATTATCAGCAGTGGCAATAATTGACTTCCAAACAAACATAACGTGAACACCTGGGTCATGGTCAGGACAGTCACGCACTGACTGGATCACGTTTTCCCCATTTGTCAAAAATGAACGTGATTTGCTCCGCAAATAAATCTTGTAATGTTTATTCTGACGGGTATTTATCTCTCCCACAAACCCAAAAATCTATCACCAATTCGTACCATATTAGTAAATTTTCTTTATTAGAAAATAATTTTATGTACGTTAAACTAACAGTCTGCCTTTCTTTCTTCAAAAAATATTCCTTTTTGTTCTTAGGAACAAGTCACAAAACGACTTTCAAGAGGATTGCGCGAATTATGAAACTGACACTTTGGTTTATTGAACTTTTTTCTAGGCTAAGGCGAATCCATATCGACCAAGACCTCGAAAAAAGTCACATTTGAAGGGGATACCAAACCAGGACGTTTTCGTCCTTATGAAAAGGTGGCGTTTTCTTACAAATTTTTGTTTAAATTTATACACAGCAATATACAGTGTACCAGTAGTTCAAGTTGTATTTTGTTTCAGGAAGGGGTAGAGAGGGGGAGTGGTCTAGAAAAAAATTGCACAAATATTCTCAGTTCAATGAATTACAGTGCAAATACCATTTAGTGTTACTTTATTATTACTGATGTATTCCGTTTACTGAAAGTTAACATTACATCAGTATGGTCAGCAGGTGCTTTAAGGTTCAAACCCTGCAGTAGTGACAATACAATGCACTGATCACCTTGTTATATTAAGGCCTATGAAACTGACTTAATGCATATTTTCTGGATTTAGCAGCTGGTGTTCCCCTTGGGCATTAATTTTGGGTTACCCAATAGATGTCACCCATAAAAATAAATCTATGTGGCCTAATGTTAATTTTTAAATATCCATTCATGATTGCATGTTAGCGGAATTATCATTTAATGTATATACATGTATGTTATTAAACACCAAGTTATTTACATTACATAGGCACCAGTATATACCGGTATTTGTTTTATATTAGCCACTATTTCTCTATCCAGATGTCTGCTGCAGCCACCCAGTTTGTTCTGTATAGCAATGATGCAGTGGAAGTGATGTACACAGATGGCTGTAAGCTCCAGATGTCTCCCTGTGGAAGTGCCTTTGTACATGATCAACCACCTGGCCATGGGCAACATACACTGCATGGTGAGAGTAATGACATACAGATAGGGGGCAGTAGCAATAGTCCGAAGGTTCAGTAGTCCGAATGTTCATTGGTCCGAAAGTTCACTATAAAACCTTCGGACCAATGAACCCTTGATTAAAAAAACGATGAAAATGTTCCCATGATTTTCGGACCAATGAACCTTTGGACTATTGAGACACCCCCAACTACTAGTATGAAAAGTCAGCATCACATGAATTAATCAGTAACAGTCACCTCTGGTACATATTTTTGGTAAATGACCTCAAAATATCTTTATATAATTTATATCACACTGACTTTGGTGTTTTTTTTTTATCTAAGTATGGAAAAAATGCAACCAGCAAATTAAGATAAATTTACTGATTTCAGTTCCAAACATGTAGGGGATTCTTTAGTGATACACCTTCACAAATAAGGTACAATCAAAGACAGTACATCTAACTATAACAGAGTACAAACAAGTAAATGTATAAATAAACATGATTTTAATGTTTACATGTATTTATGGTGTGAAAAACAACCTTACTAGTATTCAGTATTTGATTAAATATGTTTATATATGTTCTACAGGTATAAGAAGAATCCAGCAACGCTGTATATATGTGACCAGTGAATTCAGGGAGAAAGTACTGGCAGCTTTGGAATTCAGGAACAGATTTGCTGAGAGGCCTTATTTATGCAGAGAACTCATTGCCAGAGAGAACATACTGGTATGATCGCACATACCTAACACATTTTCCATATTTTTTTCTGACACATCTATTGTGTTTTTAAGTTTAAGTTAAGTCACATGTGTACCAGATTTTGACATTTTTGTTATGATTTAATGCATTCTTAGTTATAATTTTAGACAACCATTTTCTAATGATTTTGTTGTTAAGCACTATGTAATATTACTTAAAATTGACAAAATAATCTTTTTTTTTTGCATCACTATTTTATGCTTTTTGTCTGTACATTTGACAGCTTTGCTGCCTTGTTTGTAAAATAGGTCCTGATTGCACAAAACATTTTCAATGCAATCTCATTTATTTTTTAAACTCCCATGCATAACATTACATATGGGTTTTGATGAAATTGAATGAAATCTTAGAGCCTGCATGCAGACATTGTGGAGGTGTCCTGGTCATCCACTATAGAGTCAATACAGTGGACATTACTGGACAGTGGGTCTGTGAAAGTGATCGCTGATGAAGGTATGTACAATGCATCTCTGTACAAGCTCCCCACCTGACATCCCAAGTATAATGTCCAAGTATCAAGTGTTTTGTTACATTTTATTCTCTCCTGTTTGGTTTACTGAAAATTTATTTATTTATTTATTTATTTATTTATTTATTTATTTATTTATTTATTTATTTATTCTTACAGAGTTTTCACACCTGGTCCTGTCTTCTCATGGTCAAGATTTCACTGTCCACTTCTTGGCAAAACTCAGCCAGAAACGACCAAGACAGCTCACAGAAAGTCTGGAAATGTCTAGAAGTCTACTCCAAGATGGCTACAAAGCTGATAATAAGGATGGTCACCAAGGCAACAATAGGGCGCCATCTAGGGTGGAATACATGACGGCTTCTCCAGAACTGAATAAAAGAAGCATATCTGTAATGGATGAGCCTGACGGTAATGATACTCTTGCACATGGAGAGGCTGGAAAATCCAAATGGGACTATGTGTGGATGAGTCAGCATTTTTCATTGAAAAATTACCCAGAATGCTGGAGACAGCCTCTCAAGCTGGCTGAACAAATCTGGCACAGAAGTCTGAAAAAAGATGACGATTCTCGGGAAGGTGCACATTCTAGTGGAGAGAGTGACGGTGACATTCATAATGATAATTGCACATGTCAACTAATGAAGGATAGTGCAGATGCAGACATCACACAGAAAGGTTGCAAATTTGGAAAGAAGTCATTGGGCAGTGGGGAAAAAGTCAACTACAAGGCAAATATGTGTAGCTGTAGAAGTCAAAATCGATCTTGGCTTGAATCACAATATGTGTATAAATTAAAGTCTTCCTTGCCTCACTCTCTCCCCTCAAACTGTTCTGCTCTCCACTTACACAAATGGAAGGCAGCAGACGCCCCACTGGTTAACCTTGACCTTGGGGCTTTCTGGAGCAAGGTCAAGGTTGCTTGCATAGGAGGAGTTGTTTACAGGTAAATATATAAACAAATTGGTTGAAAATATATCTTCAATATTTCTGTTTTTCTGCTTATCAGTATCAGCCAAGTTATTGCATAGAATTTTTTGTTTTATTTATGTATTTATTTATTTTTATTTTTGTTTTCATTTTTTTACAAACAGTTGAATTATTTATAAATATTTTTTAATTTTGTATTTTCTTACTTCATGCACATGTTATGTTATAATATGTATACATTTCCCAGATGTTTGTACTCCCCCTCCCCCTGTATTGAGATCTATCCAGGGGACGGGTCACTACTCAGGTCCCAGGGAGCAGCAGGAGTTTTCTTTACACAGTATATTTACAAGGAGGGAAAGGTAACCTGTCAGTGATGTAGAATATTTTAATATCAAATTAAAATTTGTAAAAGAAACAACTTTTTTATCTAGTGGACAACAAGTATTTGCATATGAGAAAAATGTCAGATAACTTTTTCTTTTTAGTAGCAGTTTTTTTTATTGACATTACAAAGGGTACACACAAAGAAACAGTTACACAAGATGCTTTTCATATTTACACACATCATTTCCCTGTATTTATCATTATTTATCAGGTTGAAGAACGAGTTCATTCAGTGAAGACTCCCCCACCTGACACAGCCTTTGCCAGGTACTCTGTGAGAAGACTGATCAGAGCAGGGGCCCAGCTGCTGAACTCTGTGCTGCAGGACTCTCTGTCTCTTAGTGGAGGACAGGAAAACTGCTGCTGGAAGGTGAGCAGCTGTCTGTTTGTCTTTTGTTCTTCCTACCCACATTCCCTCTTTCTCATTCTACATGTAGCTTCTCTTCCACCTTCTTGCTCTCTCTCGCTTTCTCTTGCTTCCCCCCCCCTCATGTTCTTTCTCCATTTTTTTCTCACTCCCTATGGCATTACAGTAATTTATATTTGAATAATGCAGAACATTTTTTCAGGAAACTCCAAAGATGGATAAAATCTATGAACCATTATCCACTGTCCTCCTTGAAGAAGCTCAGGTTGATGGGATAGGACGTTTCTTGGCTTACTCTGACGGTAGAATCAGGATAACCTTTACAGATAGAACATGCCTCAATATGTTGTGTGATTTCAGCAGGCGCGTCAATGTCTGTAAGAAACACAGCCCAGATAAAGTTGGCCAGGTAGGTTGATTTATTATAATAATTATTGTTTTCTTCCTAATGGTGGCATTGGTATTAGTAGCTTAATTGTGTAATGATTATGTTATGGCTTGGCTGTTGGTGTTGCGCTTTTCGTATTTTTAAAATTGCAAGACATGGGGAAGTTGACGTTCAGATAATATTACAGATATGAAGTATTGATGCAGTTTGTAAGGTGATATGTAAGTACTTTTATCTTGAATCCAAAAGTTCTGACTACTACATGAAAATAGATATTGCTTTTGGTGTCCAACTTTGCCCATGGTGTCCAACTTTGCCCATGGAAGCATGGAAGCATTGAATTAGACATTTCTGTGACCAGCTGGTAACAGTTTACTGTCCAAACACAGTAGCAGTTTATATTTCAGTTTTACCATAATATACTTCAGTTCTTGGTTAATAACTTCACTGTATTTGGAAACTCAAAATGTCAGTATTGAGCTGTATACTTTCAGATGGTTGAGCCCTCCAGACATCCTTCAGCCTCACTGATGTACAGGGGCAGACCCTCCGAGCTCGTCCCTGGTCTGTGTCGACTACTACTGCCATCTGGTGTCTATAAAACTGTTCCTGCTGCGCAACCTGGCAACTATGCTAAGTATGTAGGATAATAATGTATTTCAGGGTCGGTCCATAAGACACAAAAATATTTTTGTTATATCACTGGTGCACACATTTTATGAAATATTTGCATAACTTTTTTATATCACTTAATTAATGTTGATTTCTTTCCATAACAGAGGGTACTTAAGTAATAATGCAAAGCAGCAGAAAATGATGTCAAAGTTATGTAAATATAATTTCAAAATATGTCCCATTATATATATTCCAGAAAAGAAAAGTCCAAATGCATAATCATTAGTTTTTTACATTGCTTATTTTATAAACTCTGTTTTAGATATTAATGAGAACAGTTTCTAGATTAAACACATTTCTGAAGATGTAAATGTCTTTACCAGGTATGTGAGAGTGGCTGAAGAGTGGGCCGAGTGGGTAAATACGTTGCCTGGTGAACGCCAAGATTTCTACAAAGACACAGTCTATGATCCAGTGAAACAAAGGTAGGTAAAACAAGTGTTCAGGAAGATTGATATGGTAAGAAAATTAAATTTCCGTCTCAGCACAGTTGTGGTTATTACAGTTGTACAATATACTTGCAGTAATACAGCAGTTTTTAAGTAAAAGATGTTATGATGAGAAAATAGGGACACTATAGGAATGTTACTTTGTTACAGATACCTCACAGCACTATACTGAAGAACAGTTTATTATGATCACTTTTGCTTTGCAGGTCCATCCAGTCAGAGTTGAAGAAAATTCAGTGTTTCAATTGTATCCTTATGAAAAATGCATATCACTTGAAATTAAGAAATTAAAATAAATTGTCTAGAACATATATAAATTGAAATGCTTCATTTGAAAATGTTCCTTGATCAAAGCCAGATATCCTTGAAAATAGCCATCCATTTACCCATTTGAAAATTGACAACCAAGGCAGACGACACCCAGAAAGTCAGGTGACAAGTCATGTGACCAGTCATGTGACTGTATCGGGGCAGCAAGAGAACTGGTCTGGTGGTGGCTCCTTGACAAAGCATATGGATATGGAGACTTCTGTAAGAATGGCTCTGCAGAGATCAAAACAAGCATTGCAAGATATAGATAATATACTTGCTTCCAAGCCTAAGATACTACATTAGTAGGCGGAGCATGAAAATTAAATCCATTTGTCAAAATAGCAGATTCACAAATATTAAATTCTAGTTCATATGCTAAGCTGACTGTCTTATAATGGCATCATTGATTATTTACTTCAGCATTTTTGGTGTAAATTTATTGACACATTAAGATAAAATTTGTGCAAATTATTCCTTTATTTTAAATTAAGATGTTTGAAATAACTGACCAGTTTTAATTGGTTAAAACCCAAGTACAGTTTTTGCAAAAATGCCTTGTGCCCAACGTCATAATAGCAGAAAGAGACTTTGTAGGATTAATCAGAAATAAAACATTATTTTATCATTTTGTTGATTTTTATTAATCATGACTTTTTTTTTGCTATAATTTTTAATGCAAAATGCTTCATGTGTTGATTATCTACAAAATAAATTCATAATATATTCATTATAAAGGATAACATTTTTAAGCAAATGCAAGTTGGAGAGAATTTCAAAACGGGATGAGCACATAATGAGGAATAAGAAAAGCCGTGTCGTACATAAGCATATTTTTAGATCTGCTGAAACTGAGTTGTACACCTTTATAAACAGCAAGAAAATCCAGAATTGATAAAGCTGTGCGTTTATTACAATGCTGCAGTGTACATCTTGTAATAGTTGAATCTGCTGTAATATTATCATGATCAAAGCTATTGCTTTATACTGACACATTCAAACTGGTTCTTTATTAGCATTTTCCACCAACTGTTATGTTGGTAAAACGAAATGTCAATGATTAGAATGTATAAAATCAATCCAACTTTTATCAATTCATATGCTGTTTCATGGAAATCGTTCTTGAAAAACTATTTGTACAGCATCAAAACATTTTAAAAATCACATTTAACAAATATAATACATGAAATGTCATAGTATCATATCACCAATTACAACAATAGCATACAAATATAGCATACTATAATAGTATTTGAGCCTAGAAATATACTGAGGCAAGCATAGCAAACTCGAATGGATATGCATTTGCTGTATATTGTACCTGCCAACTAATATTTCCATTAGACAATTTTCACATAAAATCAGAAAATTTAAATCACATCAACACACACAGTCTTGATGTGTGAATAAAAGCCAAACTTTCTGATTGTTGAAAATTTGGTAAGCAAACATCATCCAAATGATATTTAGGAAGCAGAATTAGATATAACATGCCCAAGATAGAAAAAAATAGTTTACAAAATGATGCCTTGAAGGGCATTTTAACAAATTGCTCAGTATATAATATCAGTGTTTGTTTATTTATACTCTAGACAATTCAAATACATATAATAATAGTAATGATGACTATAATAACAATAATAATTGCCTGGTGTCCCCTTTAAGTTCTCCAATCAGATATAATAAACTGAATCCAACTTCCTATAAACAATCTCTTAAACTGCAGTGCATTCCCAACAAAAACTCTACAACTGACAATATCCCCCACTTAAAAAAAAAAAAAAAAA
>NW_019775764.1:171516-194584 GCF_001039355.2 Lingula anatina | reverse complement strand
AAAAAAAAAAAAAAAAAAAAACGCCAACTAAAGACCTATATGCTGACAACTGAGAGCATTGTTCAATGATCAGAAAAAAATGTTTAGAATTTCATTCAAATTTCAAGTGCATGGATCACCTTGCCTTCTGATAGGCAAAATTACTGTAAAAATGCCACTATATTACACATACAGTAGACCTCCCATATATCATGTTCTAATTGACACTGGCAATTTTTGTGCCAAGTTGGTTATGTGAATCTACTGTTCCTTGTTGTCAGACCGGACTGGAACTTCCGGGATTAAGCACACTAAAGAGGCCATCTTTACAGAGGGATATTTCCGTGCTTCTTCCAGGGGTTTTCTTGCTTCTTGCTCTGTAGGAGCGCCAGGTCCTGGTTGATGCGTTTCCTGGTGGTGTGAGGCATGATGATGTCATCAACATAGCCTGGAAGCAAAAATCAGAATTTACTTTCGAAAATATGAGATGGGACAGATTTACATGTATTTCAGACACTACAGGGAGAAGGGGGGAGGGGGCTAGCTTTTCAAAAGGTCCATCCAAATGGTTCCTGGATTGCTCACTGGCTAAAGCCTACGATACAGAGAACATAATAAAGGATGGCTATTATCATGGCTAAATCATTTCAAAATTGCAATAAGTGAAAATAAGTTTATTGTCATATAATATGAAATGAACAATGTCATGGTTAAAAAATGACTATAAAATCTGTGATTAATTTTTTAATAACTTGACTGATAAATATGACTTGTATTATATAGTGAAATGGGTTATGAGATATTTCATGTTGTGATATTCATGCAATGTAAAATCAGCTGAATTCTAAACTATTGATATGCTGAAAAATGCCACAGGTATAACTAACATGAGTTGGCACTTCAAAGAAGAAGAAAAATATTAATAAAAAATATTTCAACAAATAAACAATTATTACCTCTGACAGCAGCTGGGAAAGGATTTGAGAATGACTCCACATATTCCTTCTCTGCTGCTGATCTTTTCTGTTCATCGCGGAAAATAATCTGCACTGCTCCCTGAAATGTAAAAATAGTACACCATTCTTTAAGATCCAAAATTGTTATTATTTCACTTCTTCCTGCATTAATTATTTTTTGGCTGAAATTTAGGTGACTGACACTCATGCAATTTAATCTGTTTGCAGTCTGGCAATGTTGATTTGGCATTAGACGGTTGTTCCAGATTTGATAATGTTGCTGTCTCCTTGCAAAGACCTCTACTGGTCACTGACGGTTTACGGATGCAAAAAACCATCTCAGTAACTAGAGCAATCATCTATTCACAGATACTTAAAGTCCAAAGACAGATTTTTAAAACTTTGAGTATAAACTAGTTTTAACAACTAGATGATTTATAATCATCATAAACTCCTCAAACAATTTACTGTAGTTACCTGTGCTCCCATTACTGCCACTTCAGCTGTTGGCCAAGTATAGTTAGTATCACCACGGAGATGCTTTGAACTCATGACACAATAGGCTCCACCATATGCCTACCACAAATGATAAACAAGGCAGCAAAGCTGTCAAATGTACAGACAAAAAACAGGAAATAACTATGCACAAAATAGGCTACTGTCAATTCTGATGCAAAAATACATTATGTTAAACTGCAAATTCAACATCAAATTTTAATTATCCTCAACAGGTAATACCAATGTAATTAAAATATGTTACAAGTTTACACTTTGAAAATGTATAACTTCCAGAAAAAGAAGTCACTTAGACTGCTTTTCCAACTCAGACTGAATTTTAGTCCTGTATTTCTTTTTTGAAAGTTTGGCAATCATAAGTAACATGGTTTTCCCATAATGGTCATCATGGCACCAGCACCCAAAATTGTGTTTTCTTCTATTCTGATGCAATATTACATAATGGTTAACAGCATAATGACCGTCAATTTTTAATAATAAAATATACGTATCATGGATTTTCAGAAAATGTGACTAGCATGGGTCTTCAAGCCCATGGAACTTCAAAGTCACACCTTAAAAATGCCAATATGTGAAAAATTAAATTTTCACAAAATAACTGTTTAAGTAACAGTCTCTGTAAGAATCAGAAAAATAACATAGGGGCATTGGAACATGACCCTCCCAGATTTTGTTTTCTTTTAATTTATTGTGAAGAACTATGGTAAAAACTAATAAATTGAGCCCGAAAAGTTGCATATTTAAAATAATTTATTTTTTAGAGCGTTTTATATTTAAGCCTGAAATTTTTCTCCCATATGCTTTTCTATATAAAATGTTCTGGTAACCCCATATTCACTGACAAATAACTCGTATGGCCGACGTAGTTATGTATGATGGCTATACAAGATGTTTACAGCATATATTCAGGTACCAAAAAATGAAATAAATTTTTTTTCAAAACACAAAATGGTTAAATTACTGGCAGTAAGAATTACCAAACAGACTGTATTTCCTACTGAAGCTGTATTTTAGTCCCATGTTTCTTTCCTGTAAGTTTGAGAACAGTAAATGACATGTTTTTTCTTAAATGGTCATCATTGGAGCAGTGCCTAAAATAGTTTTTTTTTTTTTTTTCAAATTTTGATGCAATATTACATAATGTTTAACAGCATAATGACCATCAACTTTAATAATAAAATATTAGTATTATGGATATTCAGAAAATGTGACTAGCAAAGGTCTTCAGGCCCATGGAACTTCAAAGTCACAACTTGAAAATGCCAAAATATAAACAAGACAGCACTGTTCTGAAATGTTTTTTTTTTTTCCATTTTTAACAATTTTTAACATAAAACAAAATTAACAGTTTTCTGCCGTTTTTATATGATCAACTAAGAAAATTGATGAGATGGGAAAAATATTAATAGAGCAGTGTTAAATGTCCAATTTCCTCCATTCTGAGATTCTGAACATAGTGAATGATTGAACCTGACAAACTACAATGATATGAGTTTATTTCCATTTTTGACACTTTATTACACAATACAAGATAACAAGTTTACCATCATTTTTACATAATCAACTAATAATGTTGTAAAGATGCAGGAAATGCCAAACAAACACTTTCACGTATCTTATTAAATAATTAAATAATGAAACTGTTAACATGCCTAAGAATTGAATCTGAGAAAATGTGAAAAAATGGCATTTCTTTAAAATAATGGCCCAATTATGCTGATTTTTGAACTCAACCTGCGTTTTAGCTGGAATAACCACTCCTGTGAGTTTGATGACAATTGGCCCATCTGTTTTTCTTATATAGTGTTTACAGTGTTACATATATGCTGAAAAGTGAAAAAGCATAACTACTAAAATAGTGGCCCGATCATGCCGATTTTCAAACTTGACCTGCGTTTTAGTAAGATTGATTACTCCTGTGAGTTTCATGACAACAAGCCTATCGGTTTTCCTTGAAATGAAATATGAAAAAACAGCATAACTACTAAAATAGTGGCCCAATCATGACGATTTTCAAACTTGACCTGCGTTTTAGTAAGATTGATAATTCCTACGAGTTTCATGACAACAGGCCTAATTGTTTTCCTTAAAATGTGTTTACAGTGTTGCATATATGCTGAAAAGTGAAAAAACAGCATAACTTCTACAATAATGGCCCAATCATGCTGATTTTTGAACTTGACCTGCATTTTATGAATATTCATCAGCTCTGTAAATATGAAGCCAAAAAGTAAAACTGCCCTCCACTTATCGTGTTTACAAGGAAAGTGCACGGCGCCGGCGCCGGCATCGGCATCGGCGACGGCGACGACAGACGCAGGTGATGGCAAAATGTACAGACACATCTGTGTCTGTACATAAAAAGAATGGGGACAGCTGTAATAAAATGGTTCCTAACCTAATCCCACTGCTTGTAAGTATAAAGCTACAGGTAAGGGATTTGAATGAGTATGAACTTTTGTCTGGAGTCAGAAAAGTCATCTTACAGGTAGAAAATGCAGCTCAGCTTGACAACTAAACACACTGCTTGGAGAAGAGACTCCGGTGGCACGATTGTCATCATCGGACCACGTGACCAGTAGTTCATTAACTCCCAGGCCAAGCAAAAAAGACAAAATTTACAAAACAAGCTTTTAATTTGTATTTGGATAAAGATATTGTTAGTTTGGCATGTTTTCTGAAGAATATGCTCCATTCAGGCCATTCCTACGATCCGACGTGAAACCTTTAAAAGCCTAGGGTAAATTATATCTTAATCTTAAAAAAAAAAAATTTTTTTGATTCTACTGATAAGGCGTGATGTGTCTACCCTTCTGGACCTCACAACGATGAGTCAGCCAAATGACCAAATGATCAAAGCCCTTTGATGTAACGTACCTTAACTCTAAGAGCAAACTAATAAACATAATTTACTTACCTGATCATTATAGTCTCTCCCAAGAGAAGTTGGAGCTCTGGCAAATTAGAGGATCCACTGTAGTCCCAGCCAAAATTATTCTAAAAATAAGTGCAGATATTACTCACCATATCTGAACAAAACAGATCAAATACATTTTCCAGAGCAATATTAGTATTTTGTTTGGTGAAATACATATCTAATTGGGTCTTGTGTAGAGGTGGCAAAAATGAATGAAGTGAATGTGTACACTGAAGTTTTTTTTTCTTTCATGAGTACGCCATAAGCAAACTCATATAACAAAAATTGAACACCTAAATGTGGAAAAAAAAACTTTTTACAAAACGTGTTAAATGAGAAATTTGAATCATGGGAGATGTTACCAAATGCCATTAGTAAATGTAATTAGAAGTGTTGTCAATGTAAATATCTGTTTTACAATGCTTTTTAATTTGTGTGATAAAATTGTTCCATTTACAACTTTTGCCATTTTACAATGATTTTTAATTTGTGTGATAAAATTGTTCCATTTACAACTTATGCCATTTTACAATGCTTTTTAATTTGTGTGATAAAGTTGTTCTGTTTACAATTTATGCCATTTCACAATGCTTTTTTCATTTGTGTGACAATTTTGTTTTATAATCATGTGTAATTACTAGTATTATACAATTACTATCATTATCAAAAATTCATTAAGGATTTCATATCCTATTCTAGTTCTGAATATATACTATAGAAAATACTACCTAAAGTGTCTGCAACCGTTGCACGACAAATGCATTGTCCTTTTAAAAGTCCTTATTCCGCTTGATTTTACATAAAATACAGTACTTTCTTCATGTCCAATCACTAGTGTATCTCTCTGTGTGCACACGATATCTCCTTGTGTATTTCTCACGAATTACACGCCAAAGGTTTGTTATAGAATAGGGCCACATGACTCATATAACACAAAAAGGGCGTAACCCCAACTATACATATACACTACATCTCTTTACATGCTACAGTTACTTATACTAATATAAGGTACAATGTGATATATTACATGTTATTATTAATATATGCTGGTACATGTAAGATAAGTAAATAATTTTCAAGATATCTGATTTTTAGTAACCAAAAAGTGTGAAAAGAAGTTTGTGTACAATGTACAATGAGTGCTGTTTGTAGTATTTTCTGTTTCCTTGAAATAGTATTTTATTCATATGTCTAACTATGATCATTATAAGTTACTGTATCCAATAAAGAATGTATAAGCCAAAGTGTCAAATAATCTTTGCTGTAAACTGTAAACTCTCAGTGTGAATACATTTTCAAACTTGAAAATGTTGATTTCAGTATTTCTATAATGGGATAAGGAGACATTGTCATCTATAATTATGTTAGTTCAATGATATGTGTTGGGGAAAATTTCAAAATAAGATCATCTATTTCTTACCATATGATGCAATTTTACTCAATTGATCACCAGTATCCAAACCAATATAATTACATAACAAATCAGCTGCAGACCCAATTTGGGCCACTAGATGGTAGACCCCTTGATATCACATGTAGAGTATGGAATCTCTGGGTAATATGATGTTTTCAATTGAAAGTGTTATGAACTTTTGGTTCACGTCATTCAAATCAGAAATGCCTATTAGGGAGATAATTTTTAAACAAGCTCTGCCAGATACTGATGAAACAAAATTAAACTCTTTTTTCTCCACTCCTTAAGTTAGACATAGAATGGATTTATTTAATAAACTGAATGCCAAAAGATGAAACAAATTGGCATATGATCTGATAAAGCAAATACCCCAACTAAAAAGCACAAGCATTCTTAATTAGTCAGTTCATATTTCATCAAAATTTGAGACCTTCAGAAAAATCTTCTCCACTAAAAAACAGACAAACCATCATTAATAAAAATATATCCTTCTTCTTTGGCAGAAGTGCTTTAATTTGGATATGCAATATAATACGGTCAACACTTTAACCCACCTGTTTACCATCACAATATCGTAGACCAAAGAGGTGGAAGTTGGGAAAGAGTTGAGGCTTGACGAGCCTCAGCTGGGTGTACAGCTCCGCGGGACGAGATAACGCAGGCGTCCCTGAGAGGAGGATCACACGTTTGGATACCTGAATAGTGATGAAAAGAGATTTTTAAATAAGGGATATTGATGAAAAACTGCCCTGGGAATTTTTACTTTTTCATACCTGGTACCGGTAAATATAAATAAGGTTTAATGCCTATTGTGTGCCTTTACTGTTTTGTTCATTTTAAAATTACCTTCAAAATCAGTTGTGCTGCTTGGCACCTTGCTGTGCGGAAATTTTTCAAAAAGTGACTTTCGTCCTGAAACATATTACAATGTATAATAGAAATTTCATTAATGCCAAATACCATAATGCCATCAAGTGTTCATCTGGTACATCTATAAATATCTACTACTTGACCTACATCCAATTTTTTTGAAGTCAGGGTGCCTTTCCTAATTTTAAAAACATGAACATGCATTTTCTTTAGCTTTAAGACCAGCGTCTCTTTGCAACCATGTGTTCTACAATTTGTTTTAAGTCAGATTCTCTATCCGGTAGATCTGGGAAAAATGCCCCCAACTTTTATCCATTTTACTTTTATGTCATATTTATTAAATTGTTCATTGGCATAATTTGGCCAATAAAATAATCAAATAATCATTTTCTTCATCAATCACCTACCAAAATGGCCACCTTGAATCCTACATGCTGTAGATCATTCTTCTTTTTGGTCATCATGTCATAGCTGACAATGACAACTTTCCCGGCTGTGACGTCATCTTTACCAGTCACCACCACATTAATGTCATCTGGGTTGAGATTAGGGATCCATCTTTGTAGTTGCTGCAAAAAAAATGTAATGATAGACATAACAACATGCAGGGGCAGATCAGAGGATACTTTCTGACAATCTTCCATATTATCTTTGTTGATCCAGCCTCCATTTTTCGACCATCTTCCGACAGAAATAAATAGATACCCGTCAATGTAAACCTGAAAATCTGACCGTCTTTTGGAAGACCCAGAAGATGGACTAAAGCCGCCCTGATATGGTTAGAAAAAACTGCTAAATTGTTTCTAAAAAGAGTTAACATGCCTTAATGTATGGCCCTTTAGTCCTGAGCCCTCTAGTCACATGACCTGACTTTTTTATCTAAATGCAAGAGGACAGTGAAATACATGTTTTTACTGTGTTAAAGAAATTACTTGAAAATACAATGCAGTTATGTATGTATACCAATATGTCTTGTTCACAAAAGGTTTAAAATCAATTCCATACTTTCTGGTATCATTATTTGTCTCTTATCAGACTGTAATATAACACAAGTAATTATGTATGTGGCCAACTCCTACAGCATTCTTTAAAAGGCGCTCCTATTAAAGTTTTACCTCGGACCATGCAAATCTGACTGAAGATGGCACCACAACCAAAAGGGGCCACTCCTTCCTGTAGTAACAAGCCACACATATGGATTGTATTGTTTTCCCAAGACCCATGTCATCTGCTATTATAACACGTCCTTCCCGTGAGATGGCAAAACTGAAATTAAAATCATTCAAAGTATTTTAAATAACTCACTAGACATGTAGTTGGAACACTTTATAAATAAATACAAATGCAGGAAATTATTGATATTATTCTGTACAAGCATATCTAAATAATAATTGATAATATTCTAATAATAAATATCAAATATATACATATCATCAACGTCAAGTCATATAATTGTTAAACCATAAGGTATTCCCAAGACACAGTCAGCAAATGACTGCAAAATTAATGATCAGATTAAGAATTTCCATCTCATTCACTTGTAGGCCCCATCAAATGAAGTTATCCTAAAAACAGAACTGAAATTCCTAAAAATCCTCACTTCACTCCATCTCTCTGGAAAGGCATGAGAGAGCCAGTCAGTGTGTCAGGCACGCGTGTCAAGTCAGCGTTTGGCACGTGGTTGTCTGTGATCTTCCCTTGGCAGGCAGGTTTAAAAGCCTGGAGAAGAGGTTGGGGCAGACCCTCCAGTTCTATTACTCCTTGCTGCATCAGAATTCTGGCCCTTCGCACTATAGGGAAAGAAATCAGATTGATAACAGGGGCGGATCCAGGGCTATTTACTGACTGTCTTCCAAATTATCTTTGTTGATTCGTCCTCAATTTTTGACCGTCTTCCAACAGTAAAAATTAGATAACCGTCAATGTAAACTTGAAAATCTGACCATCTTCCGGAAGACCCAGAAGACGGCCTAAATCCGCCCCTGGATAATTTATCTAAGATATACAATATTCATTACCTTTGCCAGCGAAGCTATGATCAGTGTTTATTAGTTTATGTCTTGATTTTAGAGGAAATACAGTATATCAGAATATCCTTTAACAAACTTTGATAAAATGTGCAGGCATGTGCAGTCATTCAGTTGGGAAAAATTATAACTACAATTTCAAAAAATATTTTAGATAATCCTTTGGTAACCTTGTTTCTGGGGTGTTGAGGTGCTGTCTTGTTTCATGATCATGCATTTAAACAACAATATTACATGGTTCAATGTACCAGTGCCTAGTACATGTACATGTACAATGTATCTTGTTTAAAATCTCTTTCCATAGACAAAGGGGAAAACTATCTGCAGGACTGGACTGTAATTGAATATACTTACTTAATTCTTCATATTCTTCTAGTTTGAAATCCCATCTTTTGGTTACAGAATCTGAAATGAAGAAATAATATTTTCTCACAAATACTCTGCTTAACTTTTCTGAAAATAACAGCTCTTCTTAAAAATACTTCAAAAATCTAAAACCAAAAAGTAATAAGTAATGATTAACATAATTACTTCAGTCTCATCTTCACTATAACTGGATATTAGATACTGGTTCACTTTCTCCTTAAGACTGCATTCAGAACAGCAGAGTAACAGATCCATAGATCAAATATGGCCGACCCACTTGAATGCTTGCTGATCCATGGATCTGTTAGTCTGCTGTTCTTAGGCTCTGTTCACATGGAAAATCTATTTTCTAAAAATCTAAAAATCTATTTTCGATATCTTGTGATCACGGTCTCTGCCCTGGATACCCCAGCGTAATTACTGGCAGCACAGAGAATTAATTACAGCTTTGGAAGTAACTGGCTCGCGCTGCCCGTAATTACGCCGTGGGGTATTGAAGGCACAGACCGTAATCACGAGGTACCGCAAATAGATTTTTAGATTTTTCGAAAATAGATTTTCCATGTGAACGGAGCCTTAATGTGTTCTTAGTGGAATCTCTCTTCAATCTCCTCCACCAGGAACATAAAACATCTCTACCCTGAGTTTCAGAGGCTACCAGAAGTTTCCTGCAGCACCCTTTGAAACCATTTTGAAAAAGAAATTGAAATCATTTTGGTGAGTGTAGAGGAGTCATTGAAAGTCAGGGTACACCATAAGCCTGCAGTATACTGGTACAATGTAAACTACTTGCCATATTGCCTTGTCTTCATAGTTTTACATATCTCCACTAGGGGGCTGCAATACCCAATACTCAAGACAAACCTGTCCCTTGATATCAACACAGCAGACCCCTTCACTGTAGCAGTCTTCTTCTTACTGAAGAAAGAATTGTCTGATGTCACTGCTGCTGCTAGATCAGATTGTGGGATATTCTTAACTCCTTTGTTAGTATTGGGTGCAACACCTGTTTCATTTTGAAATTTATTGTGCTGAGCTTGGTTTTGTGATGCAGAACTCTTGTAGAAACTGCTTTGAGAAGTGTTCCTGTTCACATTACTACTGCTGGAAGGGAAGACTAGAGTGGAAGTTGGCTTATGCTGTGCTGGAACAACAGTGTTAGGTGTGGATTCACAGCCTATTGTTGCTCCAGAGTTCCCAGTGATGCAAGTCCTGGAACTATTTGAATTAGACACATTCCCACTGAGGGAAGAGTTTCCATCTTTCAAAATAACTGAACTATTTGTATTTTTGTTTTGAGAAGTAAAACCCCCACTTAGAGTGTTACTTTTATGGCTGCTGGTGTTGGAACCTTGATGAATCTGTTGTGCACTGGAAGCATTTATCATTCTGGCTAGAGAAGAACTTGAGTTTTTGTTTTTGTAGTTGCCTTGGAATCCACTACCTCCCAACACAGTCCTAGGTTGTGTCAGAGGAGAATTTGAACTTTGACCTCCAGCCTTAAATTGTGTTTGGTGAAAATTTGAACTTTGACTTTTGACTTGTCTTAAATTTGGCCCTGAACCTTGGCCTCTCCCTGAATTGAGTAAAGAATTTGAACTCTGACCTCTTCCAACTCCATTCCAATTTGTAGAAGCTTGATTGGATGGCGCGACGTGTGTGGAAGGTTTCACCGATTGCGTTTGTTGTGCTCCAGATGGAGGACATTGTTGCTGCTGTGCAACCTTTACAGCACGTTTAGCCAAAGCCTGCTTCTTGTTTTCTTCAATCCTTCTCTTCTGTTCTTCTGTAAGTCCAGACATCTTATAAACATGTGATAAAAAAGAAATGGGAAAAGGCATTAAGTTTAATAGAAACATAAATCATTGCCGTTCCATAGAAATATTGTCTTCATAATATGATAATTATAATAATTATTATTTGGTATTTTATAAATACTTCAAAAGGTATACACACATATTTCTAACTTCAAATAATGTAGTTAAAGTCTGTAATAATAATAATAATAGTGTTAGCAAATAAATAAGAAAATATATAAATAGGAGTTCTAGACAATGACAATTTAGATTACACATTAAATCCGAAAGTGGATTGTTACATAAATGAATGATAATTATCTAGGGTTGCATTAGCAGGAAGTTGTGAAAATTTCGCTTAAATCAAAAATGGGCTTAGTACACTGTGTTCTTGCACGGTTACAATGTACCTGCTCATAACTGAATGGATTAGCCTAAGGGATTGGCGACAGCTGATACAATGTGAAAACCTAGTCTGATTAAACCCAATAACACATAGTGAATGAAAAGAGAAGGGCTACTCGAAGGTAATTTTATGTGAACAAGTAGCTCATATCACAGATGAAGTCCAAGTATACAATGTATCAATCCTATGTTCACATAAAATAAGGTAGAGTTAGCCAACGAAAACGCGGCAAGTTATTGACTGCGGGTACATTGTAAATTTTCACATTGTATTTCAATGGGGTGGATTAAACGTGATTAAAACTAATAAAAAGACCACGGGTAATTACAAAAACATTTTACTTCAACAGTTTTGACATAGGTGAAAAAGACACTGTAAAAAACTGTTTGAAAAATGAAAGTTTCAGGAAGTTACAGGGTGGGGGGGTATACTACAAAAGTACCGACTTTTTTTCATGCTATTTGGACAACTTCGACAAGGAGTGAAATAATCGAGCGCGCGGACACCGAGTCCAACCCCCTGAAACTGAATCAAGTAGGCGCGAGTCTTCATATTGCAGTAGATACATAAACTTAATTTGACACGAATGAATACAACCGTGCTCTATAAAATGAATTCATCGTTCAGTTGTCATTGAAATGCAGCCTACCCTTTGACGATGTTGTCCGCTAATTTCTGTAGCATCGCTGTTGATTTGCTACCAATGCATTCATTTCCTATCTTTAACAACAAAAGAGCTGGAAATAGAGGGAAATTAGATTTTTCTGTGATCAGCAAAAGTGGGTTTTGAGGGATATATTTAGAAAAGGAACATTTGAAACTCCGTCTTGTTTTCTCCATGTAAAGTAAGATCCCAGTTTTTTTATCAGGGAAGAAAACACAAGCAATATTTTCTGTATTTTTGGTAAACGGCAGTGGAGACAACATTTACAAGGGCTGTCAAGGCTACACTGTAGTGTAGTGCCACAGTCCCAGACATAAAATTCAACCTTCCAAGGATAGAAACTAAACAAAACAATTAACTTTTTCTTCGAGTGAAATATTTTGAGACACCGAGTTCGGAAAACGTTGGGAAAATGAGCAAAAATAAAGATGAAAAAGGTAAGGGGAACAGGAAAGAGTGAATTTTCTGCTTTTCTGCATGCAGTTCTGTTAACCATAATCAATTATACTGTACAGATAAGAAATAGTGAAATAATAGAACATTTGGTAATAAAGAGTGATTAGAATTTTGTTTTATGCATGATGAACATGCAAGTGAAAGGTTCTACCGGGTAAGTCAACTGTTTTTGTTTGCTAGCCTTGTGCATACTAAGTGCATCTTTGAATCTCAATCTCCTCGAATTTACCACCTCTGTAACGTTAAGTTTCATGCATCATTTCACATTTCCTGGTATGTCAATCTCATATTTGTGCTGACATAAAGTGCAACATAAATCTATATAAGAGTGCTAACACATAAAACTTTGTGCTGATTAGGGCCTTTTTACTGTAGATGTGGGGTGGGGGTGGGGGGGGGGGAGTTGCATCCGTCTCTCAGTATTACTACACAGTCAATCATTTTCCATATGTGTACTACGATAATTAGTATGCCAATATATGAAGTCGTAATATTATTATTATTATTATTATTATTATTATTAGCCAAGGGGGCAGTACTAGAGTATCTCACCCAGCAAAACAGACCTTACAGTGCCATAGACGTCTTCAATAATCTACACAAAGAGTATGGGAAAACAGTAAGTGAAATAATAATCTACACAAAGAGTATGGGAAAACAGTAAGTGAAATAATAATCCACACAAAGAGTATGGGAAAACAGTAAGTGAAATAATAACCTACACAAAAAGTATGAGAAAACAGTGAGCAGTATGATAACTAGGATGAAATTAACCCTGTATCTGAGATATTTTTATTGTTGCAGCACTTACCAAGTAAACTTCAAGACCAAAAGATTTTTTTCACAGCAATCATACATGTACTCATTAGTAATTTTAGTTCAACCTCATTTTCATTATTTCACATATTTTCATTTTTTTTTTTCACAAATTCTGTACAGGACAGCACTGTACAAAATTCAGTTATTTCACTCTAAACAGTTGTTCAGATCAGAGATAATAGGTAATTGTTACATATTTAATGTAATCATTATTCCAGGCAGTGGTGAAAGTTTTAGAAACATTGGCACAGGAGGGGAAGATTAAAGAGAAAACCTATGGAAAACAAAAAGTTTACTTACCTGATCAGGTATAGCATGTTCTCAGTATATGAATTATTGTAACAACGATGTGCTTGTTATGTCAGCAGCGTATGGATTTCTGCTTTGTGAAAATGTCATTTATAAAACCATGTTTTGTATTTCGATGTGTAAATGGAAGGAGGGTGTTGATGGACTTTTGTAGTATCTTCACTTTCATGGGGATTACTCATTGTTTTAAAATGTTATTCAAACAAGGATCTTCTGCAGTAGCCCCATGTCTCCCTGACATAGTGTTACAAGTAAGATTAATAACGTAATCCTTTTTTCCAAATGGCTTAATATTTATTATTATTATTATTATTATTATTTAGAGTCAATATCCCACATGTGATGAGACAGAACTGAAGGCAATGGACCTGAAGATAGCACAGATGACAGAAGAACTGAAGGTTCTCCAGGAGGAAACCAGGAAAATGGAGAATGGTGAGATGAGACACAGTGTCACAACTAGTTTATCACACCTGATGCAACCCATTGCCACACCTTGCCTGATTTGTCTCACCTGATACAATCCATACTCACACCTTGAATTTTACACCAATTTTCATTAATTGAAACACTAATAAAATGTTATTTAGTATGATTTAATTTTATATATAATTTCTTCAACAAATTGTATCTATTCACATAACTTGTTGTATAGTCCAGTTGCTTTTAGTTGCAGGTAATTATTCATATAACATAAATTATCACACCAGACACTCCATTGACAAACCTTGAAGAATTATGTTCTGAATAGTTTGTGCTGGGTTGCTAAAAACCTGTTAAATATCATATACTTCTGCAGTCACTTCTATAGTTAATGGACTCTAAAAACCAAACCCCATTGTTTTATTTATTGTATTGTCATTGCTGCATGCATTGTTTTCAGAATTGAGAGGACTGAATAGTTCTCTGAGCACAGATGAGGCCAAGAAACAGTTGACAGTGCTTCGTGGAGAGGTATCTCTACCCCCCCCCCCCACCTTTCTCCGTCTCTCTGTCTCTCTATCTCTCTCTCTCTCTCTCTCAGGTGTGTGCACGCACACACACACACAGAGTAAATACAGTAGGTAGACTTCAGCATTGCATTATTTACAAATTTGACAGTGATTGCTTTGATAATGGATTAAGTAATATGATATTTCCACTTTTTGGCAGAGCTGTAATCATGAGTTTTCTCTCCTGTTTGTGTTTTATATACAAACATGACATGTGCATTGTCTTATAGTGTGTGATATTTTTCTCAATTTACTTCTGTAAGGTGGAAAACTATAAGAAGAAGCTAGCACAGCTTAAAGAAGGTGGGAAGGCTATCAGTCCAGAAGAAAGAGAAGTTGTGAGTTTTTTGTTTATTGATTGGTGAAATTCAACAAATAGATAAAGCTTTTTATTGTGGTCATATTTAATCAAGGAAAAAAAATTATAAAAATGCTTGAGATGTTTGCACTGAATTTTCAATCTGGTGCTACAGAAAATCAAATCAAATTACTAATATTGATTTCTTATTTACATTATCAGTAACACAAAGATTAGTGTACAGCCATTTATTTCCTTGGCTAAAAAGGAAATTATAGTGAAATTATTATAATTTATTCAGTTGAAAATACACTCAAGAGATTGATATAAAGGTGAAAACAGATGAGACTTGATCAAAAGTAATCATGAAACTGATTCCATTTAAGTGATCTTGGGCTTGATTTTCTTTGCCTTGTAAATTGACATTTCTGGCTGTTGGCCTTTTCTTTATAAATTTTAATAAATTTGATATATTTTATTCAAATTCATAATTGTATTAGGCTTTGGGCCTAGGTCTCATAATCTTAAATACAGAATTATATTTTATTTGAATTTTTCCAGATTATTAAAAATAGAGTTAAACTTGTGAAAGAGTGGAGAAAGAGGAAGAGAACAGTAAGTATGGGCATCCTAGTGCTAAAATTAAAATGTAGAAATATAAAGTTTTCAAGTGAGAAAAATTCACTTTGCATTAAGGCTTCATTCACATGCAGTGTCTATTTTCTAAATTCTATTTTCTATTTGCGGTATGTCTTATGATCACGGTCTAAGTAACTGGCTCGCGCTGCCAGTAATTACGCGGCGGGATATTCAGGGCACAGACCGTGATCATAAGACATACCGCAAATAGAAAATAGAATTTAGAAAATAGACATTGTATGTGAATGAAGCCTAAGTGTTTGGAAAAAATGAAAAAAAGAAAACAGAATCCACAGTTCTTTGTGCCCAATTTTGTGGTGCACTTTGGTTGATATGTATTTCAGTGTGAGTTGGTGGATGGATATGTTGGTGTGAGAGTTGTTTCAGGCTGAGACTTGATGAATATGCGTGAGTATGGGATAGTTATGTGTGGGTTTGGGATGAATATGTGTGGGTAGGGGATGGATATGTGTAGGAATGTTGGTGGATGTGTAAGACTGGATACGAGACAATGGTTAGGCGGGTGGATTTGGGTCTGGGTTTGGCTGTATATGGGTCTGAATTTGGCTGGATATGGATCTGGGTTTGGCTGGATACAGGTGTGGGTTTGGGTATCAGTGGGTATGGTTGCATAGGTCTAATGTTGTTGATGAATATATTAGAGTTGTGGCTGGATATGTTTGCATGTAAGGGTATGATTTCAATTGTGCCTTTTTTATTTTGAGGAGCAGCAATGTACTTTGGGGGTTTTGAAATTCTTTAAAACCTTCTCATCATGTATTTCAGAGCACTGACATTCTGAATGCCATATTAGAGGGCTACCCAAAAACAAAGAAGCAGCTATATGTAAGTCCTCTGATTATGACTAATGTTTCCTTGATGTAATGAAAAAAGCACTTATATCTCTTTTTTATAGTTCCCAAGATTGTAGAGATCATCTTCCAGATCCCCCCCCCCCCCAAAAAAAAAAAAAAAAGAAAAAGAAAAGAAAAGAAAAGAAAGAGCGCACTTTTAAATGTAACAGCATTAAGTTGTTAAAACATAAAATTTGTGGATAAGAAGGTTACTGTTCTGCCTAAATTTTATTGGTTATCTTGTTTATAGTTGTTTTTACAATTCAGGAAGATGTTGGGATAGAGACAGATGAAGAGTACAAAGTTACGCCACCTGAAATTTGAAGCATTTGTCAAGCCTCCCACTGGAACGTTGACAGACCTAAAAACAGTCATTGAAGTCATGTTTCCATTGGAATTAGACTGTACTAATTCAGACCCACCTGGCATCTGAGTGTCTTCTATTTGGCTAGCTCACCATAGAAAGCTAATCTAGTCTCAGTGTACTTTCCTCAGTAGCAAAGACAGGATATTAAATGTCCTTATGGTGACTTCATCATACCTTTTAAAAAACTCATGCACACAGGCAGTGAGACAGCACTGGGGTTTGACTATTTATGTGGTGATGTAATCTTTTTTTTTTTAGTGTGGGTCATTTAAAGACCAAATTGACTGTGGAAGACTGGATAAAAGCGTATAACTCTCATGTTTCCGTAAATTTCGATATATTGTTTTTCAATAAATGTTTCTACAGATATAGCTCGTAATGATTTTTCAGTTTATTGTGAAAAGAGAAAAAATCATTTCCCAGCTTCAGAATTTTTACTGAGCATTGTCAGTTAGATGAATATTATTTAAAGTAGAGTCAAGTCGAGTTTGAGCAATGGTATTTTTTAGTAAAAGAAAAAATACCCCAAGTTCCATAATATAATGAGTCAAAATTGAAACTGGTGCATTACTAGTTGTGCATGCACAGGGAAATGTCATAAACTATCTGCGCATCCCTTTATTGTTCTAAAGTTGACTGTTATATTGTTTATTAACAGAATAAATTGGAAAAAAAATGCTTTTTGTGCAAGTTCCTTTGTTCATTCAAGTACTGTAAGGTATGTGCTGTGGAAATTGAACACCAACCATATCCCATCCCTGTGCCCTATATGCAGTTGTGAAGAAATAGCATTTGTCTATTTTCATGTTCTGCTTGATGTCTGTACATTTGACAACTTTCCTGTCTAGTTTATCCTTTTGCCCAACATTCTCCCTAACATCACAGTGCTGGTCCTTGACGAAATGGCTGTATGTATGAAAGCCATACACAGGAGTGAAAAAAAAAATGCAAGAATTTTGCTGGAAATTATTTTATTTGTACACTCTGTTTACCAGCTTCTGGTTGTCTGCGAGAAAACATTTTTTCTTTTTATGAATACATTATAAAACATTTTTATTGTTATGTACAAAAGCAATTGTATGTACACGTTTGTTAAGTTTACTATAGAATAGCTCTTCGCAACTTCATGTTGTCCAGCGCACACGGAGAAGTATCAACTGAGCTATTGATTTCGTGCTGGTGTTGCTTTGAGAAGAGCCGACAGGTTTCTAGACCAAACCTCACTCGGACAAACGACAACTAACATCCCCGTGAAATATTGTCACAGTATGTATATGAAAAAATAAGAACAGTTCTTAATTTCTAAATACCCGCGTGCTTGCGACATAATAAAAAATTGACATGGTGTATCAAACTTCATTTGATACTATCCAAACAATGTTTATGATATCTGCAGCGCCTGTCATATGTATTTACACTGAGTCAAAGTCTGCGTGCAGATAATTTGTAAGTCAGTTTAGCACGGTAGATTTAGAGACCCACTCCGCACGTGAGTCCAGATGGACGTGAGAATTTGAGGACGCGCTCCGGGCTGCTACTGGTCAAGTCTTCCAAATGGATCTCATTATGATCTGTAAAAACAATATAATATAATATATGTTAATCAGTTTATGTAGATATATCTTATTTGTTAATATTTTGCTAAATCTTCAATAATGTTCTTAATATATGGTGTTTTTATGTTTAACAAACATAAACTGCGCACTTACATGCAAAACAGAGCTCATCAAGAAGTTATCACATAAAAACTACTTTGAAAATAATATTAAACAGAATTTTATTATAGAGGACACATCAATGCATTACCACAAATCTCCGTCTCTAGGTCCTCTAAACGAATTCCGTCTTCTTCTTCTTCCAATGTAAACTGTACAATGTCTGTGAACGTTACCACCTCAGATTCTACAAAAACAAATATAAAAACAATGCCAAATAGAATGGACCTTAAAGTAAGTGTCTGGGAAATATCCGGACTCGAAATGAATGAGAAAGATAATTATATGTACCGTGGCAGGTATACAAAACTAGGCGTATGCTGTAGGCTGAACTATCTGCCAGGGTACAAAATATAAAATGTTGAAACAAACAAATAAATAGATTTAAAAATCTGCTTATTTCCACTCTGGCAAAAAAGAAATAAAAAAGCGATGATGCGCGCTTGTTTCACAATGCAAGTTCGACTCCAGTTAAGCCTAGATTAGATTTGAAATGCAATGCCCGCACGGTGCACGTATAGGGCCTACTGCCCGTAATACCCTTTTCGTAAGGCGTCTGAGAAGAGTAAGACGGTGGCCGTGTGAAATCGCACGGTATCGTATGGATTTAAGGCCATGTAATGTAGACATACTCGGCGTAGCCCGTGACTCCTTATGATTTCAAAAAAAAAAAAAAATCGTACGGACAATTTCATCGCACGGCGCCCGTGTAAATGTAATCTAGACTTTAGTGACTTGTGTACCTTCCCGTGGCAGTGGTGTCAATACTGGTGGCAATGTAGGTGTCGGTGGTGCTGGAGCTGTATCTACCCTGTACTTGGACCGTCTTCTCTTCAGCGAGAAAATCCGAGTCACCCCCTTTTTGAATCTTTTCCAACGCGACACCCTTGCTACAGGGCCAGTATCGTATGATGCTAAAAGTGATGTTAAATAAAACTGTATCGTTAACTTTTCTTTTTGTTTGCAGTATTTCCATATAGCCTACATATAAAAAAGGTGTGTCAAGCCAACGAAAGTCAAATTGACAAACGTAAGAGTTATATACACTGACAACTGATTTCCTCGAAATTGGTTTAAAAAGAAAAAGCTACAAATTGGACCAACGAAACAGTTGCAAATGTTTCCATACCATTGTTTTGATTGTTGGTGGCAGCATGCACAGGGCGATCCACATCCTTTGGCACACTGGCGTTCGTTTGTGTGTTGGATGAATCTCTTTGCCTGCTGACCTCAGCGTTTCCTGGAATTTTCAATGAAATCAATGTATAAAGGATGTTAAAATTAACAGTAGGTTACATTGGCCGTAATGAAACATATCGCGGCAACTCTTCTTTACATTTTCACATTGATTCTTATTTTGATTACAAGTCTACCAAATATAACGTAATTGTTACCAGAATAATGGTATTGTTTGTCAAGAAAACTATTAGAAAAAACCTCCATACCATGTTGTTCTTCCACCTGGACGCTGTCTTCACCTCTACAGAGCAGCCAGGTAACATGAATGGCGTTGAGCCACGCCCACCAGCGACTTAACACAGGCCGGTTCATGTCCCTCCAGGGAGGTACACGACCCTGTATTTAGAAAAAAAAAAAAAAAAATAGGGGGAATTCACATCAACCCGATTCATCCGCATTAATTGTATATATAACTTAGAGTATGTAAGAATGATTTTCTGATGAACGACACCAATTTACAACTCTTCCTTATCCAGAACCGTTTCGCACAAACTGTACGTGAAAAGCATATAAATGAAACAGAATTTGATCAAACATTTTGAGATACCCTGTTAAAAAGTTATACTTGAAAACTTGCTTACATTTGCATTGCGCGAGCGTCTTGGCATTGTTCTTTCTTCGAATGTAAATAATGATCGTACGAAAAACAATTATTAGAAATAAGTTTCAATCTATGCGACTGTCGTGTCTAATCGACCGAATTGCTACGTTGTAGTGCGGTCTTTGCTGATTGGACAGTTTTATCTGTGACGTTTAACGTTACTTACGTCAAGTCCTAAGCGTGACGTAGATTCAATAGCGTGACGCTATAATTCACTTGTTCTTTGTTGTCTACAGAGTGACGCAAATTTAGTATCGCATCTCCAGAAGAACACCAAAATTTTATTACATACATGTAAATAACACGCAGTTTTCAAGAAGGGCATTTACTTTATTAATTTATGATTTGACCCGAAGTTATGCGCTGTCGAATTCCAAAAAGACCAATAACAGAAACTATATACAATATAATGGTTTATGATAAAATCTATATCATTACCAGACGTATTATATTTCAGTCTAAAAGATTAACAGTTTACATTAAGTATGGTGATACATGTAAATCAAGATCGCAATAACAAAAAGTTATATTATTAATATGAACATAACATCATATTTAATCAATTTTAGCTAAAGGTTCGACTTGTGCGATAAATAAGAACTCAGATGACAAGTTGGATTTTATAAAGTGCCCTGCATCCGTGTAATCGATGACGTACTGCACGCCGCTTGTGATTTCACATCCGGAAAGGTCTATATATATATATATATATATATATATATATATATATATATATATATATATATATATATATATATATATGTACAGTACATATGGTATTACATACGTAGTTGGGTCAGTCCCTACCCTGGCCATTATCTGCCTTATCTGACCTAAATATATCACGATACTTCAAACTGTAAAGTCGAGAATATTCACAGACTACTACATTGGTGTTCTTCAAAAGAAGATATATTGAGATCACTTTGGACATGCAAAATATTTCTATACAGTCGGCTACGAATGCCACATCTGTCAAAATCAAAAGAACCTGCTTATCAAATTGTATAAAGGCACACGCCTTTGGCGGCACGATCTTAGCTTAACACTTAATTTCTGGCTTATATTAAATACCTGTGATGCACAGCAAATTGGTATGTTACATCACATTTGTGTGCGTTCTTTGTATATGTATATGTACAGGAACTTATAGGCCTATATATAGGCCCTACGGCCGTGGAGCTAGATAAGAGATACATGCACACGGGCGAGTACAAATATAAACGGACGCCGCTGCTGTGTTGACGAAGGAGTAAAAAGCCAAAATGTCATCACTCGGGGACATGCACGAGGACGTTAAGGTGGGGAGATAATGTGTATAGTAGTTGTTAAGAAAATATAGTTCCAGCTGTTTTGCTTGATCGTAGTTTTGTTTACATGACATCATATGCAAATACGGTAAACCACATGCTGTGACTATATGTGTCATGTGTATATGATTTATTATCTTTTTGTAGTCTTGTGTCATTTTATTGTATAGATATATAGCTGTCCAGCTATGCATTGTCACTATATGTGGCTCTTGTTAATGAAGTTTCCTTGTAGTTGTAATAGTTATTAATGATGTACCCGGTAGTTGTCGGTGAAATTTTAAATTGAGTGATTGTGTGATTTGGTGATTTGTCGGGGGTAGAAGTGTATTTGTACACACTGGTTCTTAGATTTTAAATAGATATTCAGAGAGAGAGAGAGAGAGAGAGAGAGAGAGAGAGAGAGAGAGGAGAGAGAGGGGGGGAAATGCGGGTTCAATTTTAGTTTAATCTTCCTGCGCATCCTCTTGTCACAATAACCTTAACCCTAAAATCGACATATTAAGGACGTCACTTTCAGGGACACAGCCGCGGCTATCTGACCACTACTGTACACTGTATATATAGGTCAGTCACGTCCCGGTTGTGATTAAAGTGAATATCAAATATTCTACTCCCCTCTTGATGATGGATCAGCATGGATGAGTCAATTGCAATGACAGGTACTTGTCGTGTAAGTTGGAAGGGAATTGGTACGAAGTATTACATGTATACCCACACTCCCGAGAGCCCTTGTACACACACACACACACACACACACTCACGCATACACACTTGTTTGAATGTGGGATAAAAAAAGTTCACAAATTAGATATGACACTTAAACACGTGTTGTATAACACACACACTCACACACACACACACACACACACACAAGTGTTATAAATGTGAATGTATATATGTATATCTCTCCGCATGTGCATTTCCGTACAAGCGAGTGTACTGATAGACGTACGTCTATGAAAGCTGCGTTCACATATGGATTTCTTAACAGTCTGTCCAAGTCTCTTCCACTTCAGAGTAATGTTAACACATCCTTGAAAGAGAAATTATTTGATACCCTCATTTCCCCAATCCTTACATATTGCTCAGAGATATGGGGCTACTCGGTGTCAACGGATAACTGCCCTACAGAAAAGTTGCACTTAAAATTTTGCAAACAAATCCTTGGCCTCCATCAAAACGTATCAAACTATGGTGTATACACTGAACTTGGCCGCCTTCCCCTCTATACCAAAATACAGTTTGCATCTGTCAAACTATGGTGTAAAATTATTCAAATGTCTGATGCTACACTAATGAAACAAGCATACATACAAGAGATAAATAGTTACAAGTTGCTGACACCCTATGTCCCACCCGCAGTCCACACACTCAGACCAGCTTGTATGTCATGGTCTGAGGGTATCCGAAAAATCCTTTTCACATTTGGCCTTGGTGATGTGTGGCTTAGCCAGTCACCTCCAAAAAACTTCACCACAATTTTCAAACAAAGACAAACTGACCACTTTACCCAAATATGCAATAGCAAACTTCAAGCCAACAGTAAATTATCTCT
>NW_019775764.1:148258-170688 GCF_001039355.2 Lingula anatina | reverse complement strand
AGTGACCATAAACTCCACATCGAAACTGGGCGGCACACCAGGCCAAAAACTGAAAGGTGCGACAGAATCTGTCGCCTGTGCACACAAGGGGTAATTGAGGATGAATACCATTTTATATTCCAATGCCCAATGTACAAAACAGACCGAGTCACCTTTTTCAGTAAAACCTCATTCCTAAAAGCTGATTCAAGGTCACCAGACAGTCAATTATGCCATGTATTTAACAGTGCCAACAAAGATACTTTAGTGTCCCTCTCCAACTTTATAATCAAATCATTCAAGAAAAGAAGTGAAGTGGTTGCTCTGCTTGGTAACTCTTAGCATATCCCTTAAAATGTCAGTGTATGGTCCCACTGTTGTGAGAAGTGACTCGGCAGTGGGACTGAACATGGCACAATATTTATATCTGTGTAACTTATTTACTTATCTGTCTTATGTAATTGTCATTAATCGTAATTATCAATGTCATCAAACTGGCCTTGAACAGCCATGTAAACAGCTATGTAACGGTGGTTTTAAGTTTTTTAAAAACATATTCTTTTTGTGTAACATGTTTATAGTATGTTTATGGTAAATTTATAATCACACCAAGGTTTATCTCATTGCTTAGATAGAATATTTTATGAGTAATTTTACTAGTACTTATGTTCATTATATAAAGATGGTAATGCACTAACTGTATTGTATCGTCATTTGTATATCATATTGTACAAGGTCATGACAATCTATGTACCAGTACAGAAATAAATTGAATTGAAATTGAATTGAACTTAACCCGAAAATCAGTCCAAATTGCAACAAGGGATGACTCTAGATCAGTCCTGCGTTGAACTAGTTGAAATGCTAGGTAAAAGTGTAGCGCACCGGATTTGATGGTCTAAGATATTCAGTTCTAGACAGACTTTGTAAAATGTACGTTAGAAAAACAAGATTAAATTCCTCTTTGATGTAAAAAAAAAAAAAAAATGCGGTTTAAAAATTTGTAGTTTAGCTCGAAAGAAAACTCCAAAGGACAAGAAAACTGATCCCAATTTTTGAACTGTAAAAATGCATGTGTTAAAATCATGGAATTCAGACCGATGTGGTAGAGTTATAATAAACGGAACTTCATAATTAGTTTCAGTCTCACATTAGTATAAAAATTGTGATGTTTTTTCAGAAGCGACTGACGGGGTTGTGTGCAGCCGTCTTTACACCTTTCACACCTGACGGGTGAGTAGAGTTCACATATGTCCTAGGCCTGTTGTGTGACAGGCCGATGATAGGCTACAAGACAAGTATTATATGTATCGGATCGGATCGTATCGTATCGTAACGTATCCTAACTATGTTAAAAATATATATCTGTACTAAAATACTTGGTCAGAGTCGGTTTAAAATGCACTTGTAAAAATGTATTATAATATTTATTATTATAATCATTATTTCTCTTATTGCAGCGAAGTAAATTATGACATGATCCCGAAGTACGTGGATCACCTGGTTGGTCAGCAAGTAGAGAATGTTTTTAGTGAGTAGTCAGTGTTCTTATCCACTCAACCCCAAACTTATAATTTTATGACCATCTTTTAATGTTCACTCCGACGCGTGATTTTTTTTCACTTTTTTCAAGATCTTCTGAGAATGCTAACTATCATGAAATAATAAAGTTAAATGAAACAGTTAAATGGAAAGTTAACAAGATATAATAAGAAGAGAAATGATAATGATTCCCATAAAGTTAGGACATTGAAATGCGCATAACTGCGTTTTTAGCTCTCACTATTGTTATTATTATTATTATTATTATTATTATTATTATTATTATTATTATTAGTTAATGGAACGACCGGTGAATCAACTCTTTTAACCGTAGAGGAAAGAAAGCTTATAGCGGAGGCGTGGATTGATTCTGGACGGGGAAGGTGTGTTAAGAGTACCTTGGTTATTTTTTGGTTATTTTAGAGGCAGCTGGGGTAGGGTAGGGTAGGGTGGTGGTATAGGTTTAGGACCAAGAAAGTCAACAGAATAAAAAATTGAAATGCGTAAAAAGAAAAAAAGAAATAACCTAAAAATAAACCGTAGACTACAGACAAATGTGGATTTATTGCTTCACTCATATTTTAATTTGACAAAATGAATGGCAAAAAGTTTATTATCATTTAATACATATTTCTGTTTGTCCAGCTTAATTCTACCTCACTGACCTCTCCAGGTTAAAGAATATATTGATCCACGTGGGCACAGACAACCTGAAGGACACTAAGGACCTCGCTGACCACGCCGAGAGTATTAAAGCAGACGCCATCTCTATAATGCCGCCTGTGTATTTTAAACCTCGTAATATCAGTGAGTGACACCATCTGTCTCACAGCCATTTCTGAAAACGAAAGTGAAACTTGTATATGGTTCAGTGATACTTTTTATTTGTCATTCTATGTTACACTTCAGAACAATTAGCATGGTTAAATACCATCTAGAATAATTAGAGATAGAAACGATCAAATATTTTTAGTTTTGAAATTAAGATTTTATTTGCATTTTTTCTACACTTAAAACGATTAAACGTGGTTATGAATTCAATTCAGAAGAATTAAAAATAGTCTCTATGTTCAAGTCGACTTATATAGCCGGTACGACCACATAAGATGTATTTACAACCAATCTTGGTAAGTAATTCAAAGAAGAGTAAACAATATATTATTATTATTATTATTATTATTATTATTATTATTCAGAACAACTTGTCTATTTCTGCAAGGAGGTGGCGTCAGCAGCTCCCTCGTTACCGTTCTTCTACTACCACATACCTGGAATGACTGGAGTTGAACGTAAGCCACCCAAACCCATCTCTCTCTCTCTCTCTCTCTCACACACACACAGACACACGCACACGCACACGCGTGCGCTCGCGATCGTGGGCACGCACAGATAGTTCTGTAATGGGTCCACGCTGTCCAACATGCCCTGGATGCTAATGTGAAATTGCTTTCGGGACACAGATTGTTTTTTCACTAGATATTTTCACAGATACACATTTCTGTTCGAGAGTTTTTGCATGACTTGATGTCAGGTCAAAGAGTAGGTCTAAGTGGCATCGTCTGCCTTTAAAAAAATGTCTTTTTTACTAGTAAACATGGAAGACTTTCTGCAGGCCGCTGGCCCGGAGATCCCCACCCTGTGTGGCATAAAGTACTCAGGTAAAAACATGATGGACGCCACCCAGTGTCTCCTCATGGACGGCAAAAAATATAAGATTCTTTTTGGCGCAGACGAGGTAGGAGTTACTGGAGCGGAAAAGGCACTTCCAAAGTAAAAAAGAGACAAGGGAATAATTATAATAGCTAAAATCAGCACAAAAATAAATTAAAAAACGAGTGAAATAAAAATGAATAAACAAACACCAAAATATGTAAAAAGATCTAAGGAAATTAAAAATAAAGAAAATGGTTAGTAACAAATATTTTTCCTCCTCTTTCGACAACTCCAATTCATTATGATGGTAATAATATCATCAGGTTTAAAATGTTTAACTGAATCAACATACATGTAGGCATATTCTATGTAGTGAAAAGAAAAAAGGAAATCTATAAGGAATTAAGTAAATTAATTAATATACATAATCATATTTCAGCAATTACTGTCTGCCCTGGCAGTGGGTATGGACTCAGCCATAGGAACTACATACAATTTCATGCCTCGGCCGTTCCAGAGGATGATTGTCGCTCTAGAGCACTGTGATCTGGACACTGCCAGGAAGGAACAGTATAGGGCACAGGCACTCATCAATACTGCACTGCGCTATGGGAAAGAAGGTATTATCCATTACTTTTGTTTTCTAAATCTATTCCTTTATTTATTTGTTCTTTAGAATGTCTTAAGAAAAATAATAAGTCTATTTTAATTTGAAACGTTTTACTTTACAGCGGGAAATGTCAGCGTGTTTAAGGAAATCATGTTAATGATTGGCTTGGACATGGGACCGCCACGTGCACCTATGATCCGCCTGGACGCCGCTACCAGGAAGACGTTACAGTGGGAGGTGGAACAGACAGGCTTCTTCCAGTGGATACATTAATAACATAAATACATGATTAATATACACTGAGATCTTTCTAAAAACAGAGCCCAAACGTCCCATAGGTACAGCCTCAAGCCTCGACCGTACCACCAGCGGACGATCTTCCCTCTAAATAACTGTGATTTAAACACCGCCATTACTTAATTAATTGATGAATTAATTTATTAATTTGTCATTTTCTTGATTGTTTGTTTTCATTAATTTATTGATGTGACCTGTAATATGGGTATAGGAAATCATGCAATATTTCAATTCTTAACAGAATACTTAAGAAAAGACATGATTTAAACTTGGAAACTGTGATTAAGCATTACCAAAATATTAGGACAGAGACAAATTTATTTCCTGGCATAATTCTACCTTTACTTGCTGTCCGTTCGCAACAAATCACAATCTTTTTATGTACAGACACAGATGTGTCTGTACATATAGCCATCACCTGCGTCTGTCGTCGTCGCCGTGCACTTTGACCACCGATAACACGATAAGTGAAAAACCGTTTTACCTTTTGGCTTGAAACTTACGGAACAAATGAATATTCATGATACGCAGGTCAAGTTCGAAAATCAGCATGATCAGGCCATTTTCATGGAAGTTATGCAGTTTTTTTTTTTACTTTTTTCATCATTTTTATAACACCGATAACACGATTAGTGAAAAACCGTTTTACCTTTTAGCTTGAAACTTACAGAACTAATGAAAATTCATAATACACAGGTCAAGTTCGAAAATCAGCATGATCGGGCCATTTTTATGTAAGTTATGCTATTTTTTCATTTTTTTAAAGCATGTATGCAACACTGATAACACGATAAGTGAAAACTCGTTTTACCTTTTGGCTTGAAACTTACAGAACTGATGAATATCCATATTGCACAGGTCAAGTTTGAAAATCTGCATGATCGGACCAATTTTATGGAAGTTATGCTGTTTTTTTTTCACTTTTTTTTCAGCATGTATGCAATACCGATAACACATTTCAAGGAAAATCAATTGGCCAATTGTCTTGAAATTTACAGGGGTGATCAGTCTTACTGAAATACAGATGGGGTTCGAAAATAAGCTCGATTGGTTCAGTATTGATGAGGTTATGCCTTATTTGTATATAAGTGATTTTTTCCTTTGTTTAATTCTTAGGCATGTTAACAATCTCATCTGTGAACTAATTAAATATGTAAAGGTGTTCTTTTGACATTTTCTGCATCTTAACAATATTGTTAGTTGATTATATAAAAAAGATGGTAAACCTGTATTTGTGTATTATGTAATAAAGTGTCAAAAAATGGAAATAATAATAAACTCATATCTTTACAGTTTGTCAGATTCAATCATTCACCATGTTCAGAATCTCAGATTGGAGCAAACTGGACATTTAAAATTGTTCTATTTATATTTTTCTATGTCAACAATTTTCTTAGTTGTTCATTTAAAAATGACAGTAAATTGATTATTTTGTTATATGAAAAAAAAGGTGAAAATGAAAAGAAAATCAATTCAATACAGTTATGTTTACATTTTGGCATTTTGAAAGTGTGACTCTGAACTTCCATGGTCTTGAAGACCTTTCCATGTCACATTTTCTGTATATCCATGATATTTTTATTTTATTATTAAAAATTGATGGTCATTATGTAATATTGCATAAAAGTTGAAGAAAACCCTATTTTGGAAATGGCTGCCGGAATGACCATTAAGGAAAAACCATGTTACTTATGATACTCAAACTTACTGAAAAGTTTCGTAAGACTGACGTGCAGTTTGTGTTGGAAAATCAGTATGATTGTTTTCTGTTTTGGAAGCAATGCAGCTCTATAGAGTGCTATATGGGGCTACTGTTTATGGATGGTGGTAATTGTCCCTTGGGGTAGTCACAAGCTAAATTCAGAGCTATAAAATCATTTGCCTAATTAATTTCCAAGTGCCCATTAAATAAGATTACATAAAACACACATTGAGACTTCCCAGTAAAGTCACATAGGTTTAGCTCTCTTAACTGTGTCACATAATTAGGAATCAGTGAAAATTATGCAGGTAAATGTTGTTTAATATTGCAAATAAGTTACCAAAAGAAAAAAAAATAGATGAATAACAGGGGCATATTATCCTCAAACACATTGGGGTTATTCATATCATGTTATTTCAGCAAGATTAAAAGTTTGAATAGCAGCTTTAATGGGATATTTTTGTTGTGTTTTCTTTTTAATTTATTTTTCAAACTCTAGCATTTTCAGCTCCCATCCACCTGAAGCTCTTCACATTTTCTGTATTTCCACATAAGCAGTTGCATTGGTTTTTATGTCTTTAAACATGTAATATTATTTTATGCACTGTCATCATTATTCAAATATTGGGATTTTCATTATGTGAATTTGAACTCTCATGGTCCTGAAACTGTAATCTTATTGCAGGGGCGGATTGAGGCCGTCTTCTGGGTCTTTCAGATTTTTAAGTTCACATTGATGGGTATCTGTTTTTTCTGTTGGAAGACCATCAAAAATGTAGGATGGATCAACAAAGATAATTTGGAATACTGTCAGAAAATATCTCTGGATCCGCTCCTGTGATTGACGATGTCACCTGTTGTGCATGATTAAAATTCAGTGTTGATTGACAGTGCTATTATAGGCATGATTTATGGCATCAAAATTGACAAAATGAACCATTTTCTGCATTTTTATTTTCTGTTTTTGTCTGTACATTTGACAGCTTTGCTGCCTTGTTTTTTAATTGCTCTTTCAAGCAAGGTCTGTCGCACCTAACACAATGTCAGACTGTGGGTGCATTTTCTGTGGGCCTACGGTCTACCCAACTTAAAGCTTCCAACAGTCATCGCGATTACAGTCATTACACCACGAGAAAAGCAATCATCTTATGCAAAACGCCATCAGCGGTGTGCGTGGTAGTGGAGACTGTTATTGACACGCTCACACGCAAGCACGCGCGCGCACACAGAGAAAGGGAGAGAGAGAGAGAGCAAGGAAGGGGATAACAATAAAATGACTTTGCTTCCTACTGTTAGTAAAATGCTCTGGTAGTTGAAAATGATTCAGGAATACCTATTTCTATTCGCCCAAAAAAAGGCGTCTTTATCGAGTGTCTCAGGGATAACAGCACAATCACAGCTAATGCAATGTAAGCAATTATGACGTCAACTTTTGAATCAGGGTTCAGAGCTGATAACACAGACGTAATATATAACTTTCTGGCGAATAAAATAATCACTTAAATATGTATTTTGCCTCTCCTTTATCGGTCAACGTATGTATTTGTGGTACTGGGTATGGTTTTGATATCTTTTGAGGGCATTCAGGCCCGTAGCCCGGGGAGGTGTTCGGAGGTTCAAAAGTACCATGGCCCATAGGAGCCTACGCGTGCGTCTTTTAGACGCCCCTTTACATGCGAAAACGACAAGGCCAATGCCGAGTTCGTCTTTTACTACAGAGCTTTGAGAGCCGAAAATGGCATGGCTGTGTCTCTTTCGCCACTTACTGAACTCCAGAGATGCGAGATTAACACGACCCATGTTGCGTTTGTCTCTCAAAAGACATTGTTATGAAACATGAAATAGGCATTACGTGTGATTTTCGCAGCTGAATAAGTAGACCCTTATAAACGAAGTTGACGTGACCTTAGAGTCATGTCGCTTTCAACTTTTACAAACCTCCAACAAAATCTATCTCCACACAGACGCGCGCGACATGTACTATTGGACATGGGTCAGTTGAAAGCGACATTAACCTAAATGGCTCATGTTACTTTCAGCCAATTAATTTGAAACAGAAGGACCGTCTTAAAACCCTTTATATTTGAATCCTTGAAAATAAAAATATGAGGCCATATAATTATTACAAGCAATTAGCCACACTGTTATCTAGATAGCACTAAATTATGATGGGATTCAAATGAAAAAAATGTTTTGGGACAGCACAACACTGTTTCAAATTAATTGGATTTGACATATAAGAGTTGGCTGAAAGTAACATGAGCCCTTTAGGTTAATAGGGTTTCAACTGACCCATGTCCAATAGTACATGTCGCGCGCGTCTGTGTGGAGATAGATTTTGTTGGAGGTTTGTAAGAGTTGAAAGCGACATGACTCTCAAGTTACGTCAACTTCGTTTATAAGGGTCTACTTATTCAGCTGCGAGAATCACACGTTATGCCTATTTCATGTTTTATAACAGTGTCATTTGAGAGACGAACGCGACATGGGTCGTGTCAATCTCGCATCTGTGGAGTTCAGTAAGTGGCGAAAGAGACACAGCCATGCCATTTTCGGCTCTCAAAGCTCTGTAGTAAAAGACGAACTCGGCAAAGGCCTTGTCGTTTTCTCATGTAAAGGGGCGTCTAAAAGACGCACGCGTAGGCTCCTATGGGCCATGGTACAAAAGAACCTCCCTTTTTGCTAGGAAAAGGTCCACTCGAGGTAAATTTTATCTCGGTAAACTAAGGTTTGCCGACAAAAGGTCCGCATTTTCACACACACAACCCTCCTTTTGCAACTGCTGGCTACGGGCCTGACATTCACATTGTTTGCATGTATTCCATCGTGATCAATTAGACAGTCAGGAAATCAAAGAGAGAGAGAGGCCTAGGGAAGAGAGATCTAGAAGAAGTCGTGGCCACGAAGAAAATATCTGATTCTTTGAGAATATAAAATGCACACAAGACAAAACGTGATAACCATATTTTCAGTCTTTAATGATAATGTAATGTTATATCAATATATACAGTTTGTGATACAGACAACAGTAGGTAACAGGAGTATTTCTATACCTTTCATTCCAACAGCATAATACTGAAAACCTAAGGTGTATTTGCTTCAAAACAAGATCTACAGTAACCGTTTTCAAACTTCAAACCAAATGTTGAAAATTTTAATTGAAATCTGCCTTGTTTATGCCATGAAAGGGTTGCCCTTTTCAGGGCCATTATTCATACTCTCCCATGTATTTACTGTTAGGATGTCTGTTTGCAGAGAAACCAAGTAATATATTGACTATTTGGCACCTTCAAGTTATTAAAATCTAGATAGTCATTTTTACTAGCTGACAACCAATATGTAACTTTTTAGTCTTCTTTGACTAATTACTGTAAGTAAAGAAATGTTCAAGCAGTCCTTGTAAGATTCTCACACTATGACAACAGCCCTCTTTCCTTACTGACACCTGTCCTTTTCTGTTTAGGACAGGAATGACCCTTTTCAGGGCCACTATCTATATTAATCTACACATTTCACTTTCAGAATGTAGCTCTTTTGAGAATCTTTGACATTGAGGTAAATAAAGAAATAATCTACTAAAAGGCATTAAACCATTTACCCTGTATACCGGATATAGTGCATCATCTTATATTATAAACCTATTCCAGTTTTAAATTAAGATGCATGAAGTCTGATTAGTGTGTGCTTCTTTTACAACACACTTTACAGCAAATGGTACAGAACATAGAACTATTCCAAGAAAATGAAGACATGCAGAAACAGATACAAATCTAATGATAAAATTATGTAGCTTTTATGCTATCTACCTAAATTTACGTTTCTAAAATTACATTGAAATACAATTGATAAAAAAATACTGAATTATACATGATGTTCTGCTCAATATATGCTTTACAGTATTTCTTCACACAATTCAAACAACTCACTTATTCTGATATCTTTTTTATTCATAGTTTTTGCATTTTGATTTTCACCATAATACATTCTTAACAGGAGCGCAACTTAGTTTTTTTTTTCAGAATTTCTACACCTTTTGCAGACAGAATTAACAAAACGGTTTATGGTATATGTTTGTGTGACAACCTACTTACAATTTTGAACTAAAAGAGTAATAATAGCGCACAGAATACTTCCAGGGCTTTGTAACAGTTCAGTTGTCAAACAGAACTGCAGTAATAGTTATAGATATCAACCTAAATCAATGGTAATTATGTACACATGTATCTTGATGACTAGAATTTACGCTGAGCAGACGACTTGATGCCTTTTACCTTGGAACCTGAAGGCTTCCACTTGTATTAAATGAATTTGAAAACATTTTTTATCAGAAACACTTGGCATAACCTCATCATCGATTTTCACAATGAGAACAGATGTCATTAATACCTCTCTGTGTCAGACTGAAATAAAGTATTGGTAAAGGCCAAAAGTTCTCATATCAAGCTTGTGTCAGTTGGAATAATGTTTGTTTTAAATGTTTTCAGAAAACACCATATACTGGCTAAAGTAGAATAGTCATCAAATGGATTGAACTGCAAATTAATAAGAAAATACGTCTGACTTTCTATTAAAGGAACAAGCGCTGTGATATAAAGATGGCTTCATATCTGTTCCTCGACTACCAGTCTTAAAAGTAAGAAACAGATCTTTTCATTCTTATGAAAAACTGTGACGTAGAAGTAATTTAAAACTTTGTTTAATTATATATTTTCAGTCTGACAGATGTGCTCACAGAACCCCTGTTTAAATGGTTGTATTTGATATCAAAGTAATCAGATAATTTCCAGCACAACATTAAAATACTTTTATAAAATTTCTGTAGTTCACTGTCTGCCGATTTCTTCCTTCCGCATGGTTGACAAAGAAACCTTGATCTATGCCAGCCTGCTTCCCCCAAAGAATTTACACATACTATTTTTATTTTAAAATTTCTATTCATCTCCTCGAAAAATAAAATCTGTACAATGCCCATGTGACCTCAGTGGCAATGTTTTCAAATATATCACATTCCTATTGAGTTGAAGCAATTCGAACCCATGTAGGGATCTTTTCCAGGTTTTGGAAAGTCAATCACATGGGATTTATTACTTCCATTACTGGGATGTATTACTTCCATTTCTTCTGAACTATTTTTCATTTTCACGTGGTATAAATAATAGAATTAGTGTGTGAGCTGATGGATGGCAGTTAATAAATCCATAAATTTTACATATATTATAACAGCGGTAGGTCACATGACTTAAAAATAACATTCAGGACTGTTACTCTAAATTTCTCTGCTGAAAAATCAACATAAGACCAGAAACTGTTATCGCTGCATCCTCTGTAGTCATGACAGCATTTGCAGTCCACATATTTTGAAACAGTTCTCGGTTTTTAGCAATCAAAAACTCGCTGTAAATACATTTTGATCATAGTGATACTGATTCTGTTGCATCCAATTCTACATAAAATTGTTGTTACTGTAACTTCAAGAAGATTGTCATATTTCTCAAGTAAAATCTTTTAAAGATTCTGTAATGTTTTGTTGTAGCAGGAATCAGTCAACATGGACGTTATGAATTTCCGTTTCTCCGTGTATAAAACTTCCTTGGCAGACAAGGGGGAATTTCCCAGTCCAAGATTCCGTTACGAAAGTCAAACATTCCTGCACACATTTCTCTCTTTTCTTTCCAATCTGGTACAGGAATACTTCAGTAATTCAGTCAAACTTCGAGAAATAATCCAGAGATTGTTTTCCAGGCATGCCCTGTGCCACACACAATAAATCCAGCCATTTTTTTATCATATTTCCTGGACATTTCTAACTTCACGTGGAGAAAAATTTTAGAGTTGCAAGGCAAACCTGTTCCTCTCAGGCACATTTTCCTGTTTTTCACCAAGATTCCTGTCATTCGTAGGCAAACACTTCAATTTTATCCTACATCCATGTTATTTCCAGGCAAGTTTTTCTCATTTTTCACCAACGTCTGCATTATTTCCAGTCACATATTCTTTCCCCCATTTTTTCACCAAAATCACAGGCACACTTGTCAACAGTGTTTTCCTAATAAATAATGTTTATTCCTATAATGCCCCTGTGACGGCAGTATTGTGGTGGAGGAGGGAAATTCAGTAACAATATTCAGTTTTCTCTAACACAATCTTGATCACCTCTTCTTCAAGGTGTTGGCAATCCATTCTAGTCCTTGATATAAACTGAAAAGAAAAACAAGAGATAATCTTAGACTGGAGTGGTATTTAACTTCCACTTAAATTGGCCTAGCATGCAGTTCAGCTTTCAATTTAATGTGCTTTTTAATCTCTGGAACACGTCTTCATTTAAGAAGTAAAATCTCTGCGTCAAAATGACAGGTGGGCTTCAAAACTTCACACTTGAACACTAACAAGTGACGGTCCATGTATTAATGTTTACTTTCAATAATTCTAACATTATGAATCAAATCCCTAAGTGTTAAACCTGATGATAATTTCTTTCTTTCTTTTTTTTTTTTTTTTAATCGAGCATCATATAATTACAGCAGCAAAAAATCTTGATATTAAGAAAGTTAAGAGAAGTCGTGGGATTTTAATGACTCCTTGCTCCTTCTCACACAACACATACTAATTTGCTGAAGACTGGCAAAACATAACCCAGTATTTGATGGAAAATTAATACCCTTTTATAATAAGAAGCTCATAAGATTTAGGCTCAGTATCAAAAATATTCCAATATTTCAAAGGGAACAGAACTTTATTTTGAAAATTTATGAATCAAAGATAATGCACTACCTTCCTGCCTTTAACACCCTTCTTCCCATGCCAGATTTATATCATGCATGATAATAACTGTTGGAACAATAGCTATTTTGTGTGAAGTTTTCACCAAAAAAAATTCAAGATTTGGAAAAAGATAAAAGTTCTAAAGTAATAAATGCTGTGGGTTGTAAGAACCTTAGACTGGGTTTCCATACTTAGATCAATCCATCTGGATCGACCTAACTCCCTGGGGGTTCATGCCTACCAAATCAGCTAGGGGTAAAGATAATTACCTCCTAACAGTTTTACTAGTTTGATAGCAATTTAGTGAGACTCCCCAGGGAGATAGATCGATCCAAATATCTGTGGGAATGGTCCCTAAGTATAATACACTGACAAACTTGTAAAATGATGCATATTTTGATAACCATTAATACACACAAAAATTCAAAAATCCCTCCAATGGGCTGTGTGTGCCTTGGTTTGTAAAATGTTAGAAGAAGAAGAAAAAATCCAATAATATAGACCGGCTCATGTAAAGACTGGGGCCAAATTTATAAAAGAAGTTCTGGACTGAAAGCAAGTCTAAATGTAAGACTCCTATTGTAGTCTTTGCTTCAAGACCTTTCAATACCAGTCATGTCAAATAAAGGGTTGCTGGTCCATTAGCATTATAAGATTGGGTTCCCATACCTAGATTGATCTTACAGGATCGATCCATCTCCAAGGGGTTTCTTGCTAAATTGCTATCAGCTTAAGCGACTCAGATGTCTGGCACGCTAACTTAAGCTGCTAAACGATAATAAATTTCCCTTTAGCAGCTTCAGTAGGCATGACAGACATCTAAGCTGATTAAGTTGATTGTAATTTAGTAAGACTCCGCTTTGGGATAAATCGATCCACATTTAGTACGATAGGGTCTGGGAATGGTCCTTAAGACAGCGTAACTTTATAACGTAAGGGGACAAAAATGTTGTCGGCACCACCTACCCCTCTCCCGTTAATGCACAGCAAGCCTGTATGTTCCAACTGTGGTCCTTAATGGAGGTAAGATTTAACTGGCGCGAGATCTCTGCTGACGACATGGCACCTTTTACGTCTTGCTTGTTAGCGTATATTAATACTGCTGACTTCTTGAGATCCTGCAAGATAAAATATGAAAGTGACTATCATCTGTAAAATTTGGCTGGTTCATGTTTAGTTAACTTATATAATATTAATGTATGATATAGTGGTCACAACACCAGTCGTCCGCTGTATGCGACATACAATAGAGTAATTATACTGAGATGCAGCCCAGATATAATTAGGATCTTGTATGTGGCATTAAGTTGACAACTAGTAGTTATAACTGATTTCTCCCACACCTGGCACTTTGAAGAAAAGGATGTTTTGTTTGGAGCCCACTGAAGCATATTGGAATACAGGTGAAGTAAAATACAAGACTTAGTTCAATCATCTTTTTTTTTTTCTGAGCACCAGCCGTGGGACAAATATCAATACCGACTTGTTGAGATTCTGAAAGGAGAGATCAGAAATGACTGTCCCAATTACCTGCCAGTTCACGTTTGTTCAACTTCTTATTTGTTACTTGTTATTTCTACTTTCATCTTAACATTCATTTAATTTCATACAGCTGAATACAACAGATACTGACAAATTGCTGATTGGTGTACTAGTATACTTATTTAATTTCTGGAAGAAAGATAAGACATGAATGCAGGAATGTGCCACTTAAAAGCTTTCTAGTTCAAAATTACATCAAACTAAAGTGCATTCAGAAATACATTTGCACTACATGAAACCTGGAAGTTCTAATATTTTTCACATTTTAAAACATAAAAACAATTCCAGTACACGTGACTTGTGAATATATCCAATTTACATGTTTTGTCAATTAAAAAAAAGTTGAATATCATATTTTAAACTGCACTATGAAAGTACATAAATAACAATTGTATCTTATGCACGATGTATGTTATGCATGATACACAGCGCATGTTATGAATTACAGACACATACACTGATACATGTGTGGGTGTGTGTGCACATGCATGTGTAAAATCACCAAGTATCAAACTATCACCCAACTATATAACAACATCTTTTGAGCTACTTTATTCCAGATCATTTACACCTCTTGTCTATTCTTTCCAACAACAACAACAACAATAATCAATTACATCTCAAGTAACTGGACAAGTGTCAATTTACATTTACTTAGCTGCTGTCACTATGGCAACACAAGTTAACCCCTGATTAACTTTTCCTGGAAAATAACCAAGCTACAGATGTATGTTTGAAAACAAAGCGTTACTGCCCTTAAATGTATTAGTCAGGCTGAAAAATGAACTTTTCTCAGAGGAGATCTGTAGTCAAGACCACTCTAGGTTTCTGATGGCGATGGCAGAATTTGATCAGGGCGCCTGTATTTCAGGTAGAACTTGGGATTTATTTCTACTCCCATTCTGAGTTTTCAAAAGACAAACAATAAAACATTCTCCACTACATTTCTCAAAATTAAAACTTATTTCCTTTTGGGATTAAAAAAAAAACTCACTCTTATATGATTTTATATCAACTATGCACATTCAACATTTCTCAAAAATACAACCTATTTCCTTTAGGGATAAAACCCCCTCACTCTTATATGATTCTATGTAAACTATGCACATTGTTTTTTAAGTGTGCTTTTAAAAAATGTCATCATGGTGCAGATAAAGGATGCTAAAGATGCTGTTGCTAATACACTTGTGTTCTATACAGTGCTCAGACAGGTGAGACCACTTCATCGGCCATTCTATTTCTTTTCACAGTTAATCTGTTGAAGATCCTACTCAAGTGTTTCCTCTCTGATCCCATGTCATTATCAGTTAAATCCCATTGAAATAAATACATGATTTAATCTCTGTGTTGTTGTTGTAACAGATTCTGTTATTGACATGAAAGCTGAACTATATCAGATGCATCTTTTTGCTAAAGAAATCAGGCATTTCAAAAAGAAGTCAATGAGAGATTCAGGACTCTCTGCCATTGCAGAACTTTTTGAGTGTCTGAACCCTGCCCCTGTGTCATAGTAACCCCCTCCCTGCTGACCTTGAGCGTAAAAACTTTCCGATTAAGTTCGATTTTTGATAACAACCCCATCAACTCAGCAATCTGAAATCCAACCTGGTGGCACGAGTGTTAAATTCATACTAACTTAGGGTAATAGTTGCCCTCCTGCTTATCTTTCAAAAGCTGCCTTTGGTTGATAAAATATCCATAGCAAGAAGGCATGTTTTATATTACAGAAAGAAAGTAGCAAAAAAAAAAAAAAAAAAAAAAAAAAAAACTTACTATTCTGGATTTCTAAAATAAAAAAAAATCTAGCAATTATTCAGAAAACATTGTTTTGGGGAAACCTAGTTCATCGATTTTGTTCAAAATAAGCAAGAGTTTGCCAGAAACATTATCTGTTCATGTATATTCATGGTTTAAAGCACTTACTTGTAAAAAAAAAAAAAAACTACCCACCTGTCATTCAGTTTGCTATTAACACATGCCAAATTCATTCTGATTTGACCATGTGGTGAGATACGACACACTGTAACAAGTGTTCTGAGACCTTTTTTAAATCTTGTTTCAATGACAGTAATAAGCACTATAATTTCATGAGTGAGAGTATACCCTGCAAAAACCATAATTATCACCTCCATGCTGATAAGCTTTTCAAAATTCAATCATGATTCTCTTCAGTCTTTTGATATCAGACTAGTTCATGTGTAGTTAAGCACTTCTTAAAAAAAAACAAAAAAAAAAAAAAAACCTGCATATTCAGAGCTAATCTAACAATGTGTATTCACTGTACAACCACAGGAATGGAGGGTTTGTGTGGGGTAGGCCCTAAGGGGTGGGCAGACTTTCTCAATTGACTTTCATATCTTGAACAGAACAATAGGAAAAAACATCCTTCCCAATGACCCAGCATTTAATGGACAGCACTTCCTGTCACAAAATCTGAAACCAAAATCTTCAGCCATCACAAAGCAATGAAACAAGAAGACTGTAGCCCTCCCACAGAAATGAACAGAGCCATTCTGGTTGATGAACAATTTATTTATGTGGTAATATAGATAGAAGAAAAAATTCAGAACAATCAATATAATCCCACCTTTGCCAAAGAAAATAAGACATTCCCATAGCTACAACCAAAATCAACAAAGAAACAAAATTCTATCAGGAAAGCAAACATTTTAAATAATTCTGTTGTTGCTGTAAACAATGCTTTGCCAAAGATACATAGAACAATGCAGAATTATAAGATCCCACTGCTGCCACCAACATGAAGAGAGCCATTTTATTTAGTTTGCCAACATCTGAAATAACCGACCATAAAAGATGTATAACAATGGATTGAATAAAAAAAAAACATAATAATGTTATCCCCTCTGCTGCCACCGCCATGTACAAACCATCCTACCTCATTAGCCAACATTTCATGAAACTCTTTTTTAGCTGTAAATAATCTCTCCTGGTCTACGCTATCCACAACGTAGATGACGACCTGTAACATAACAAGACAAGACACACAGAGGGTTAGTACTGCATAAATTATATACATTAGTCGCCTGATGGTCCTTTTTTTTCTCAAGGGACATTTTACATTCCATTGTCTTTGAGTTCAGTGCTCTACTGTTTTTCTTTTTTTAAATATTTATTGAGAAAATTTAACACCACTAGGTGCTTGATAAAAAAATAAAAATCTCGCAAATAAAGTAAATGCACTTTTATAAAGCAAAACCACAGAGTTTCACAAACATATGACAAATACTGAATGTGATTTTTCAGACTAGGAGATTTCTAATTCCAAACAAAACTTTTAATTATTTTTGCTAATTAACTGTTAATTTTTACAGTAAAAATTTTTAATTTGGATTCTAGTGTGGATCTTGGGTTCCAGAGCACTGAACATGAAGAAGATGGAATGCAAAACAAAAAACAAAAAAACATGTCCTTGAAAATCATGAACCATCCTGGCATTTTATTCCGATTCTTACCTCATGTGCTAACATTTTGTGTAGTTCTTCTTTTGTGATTGTTAACCTTTCTCTGTCTGTACTATCAACAACTAGGATAATAAACTGAAAAATAACAATGTCATATAAATACGAAGCATCCAATTGAATTTTACATATCAATTTATTATCAAATACAAAACATCGGACAGGGTGATCAAACATCTTTTGTGTGAGAGGACATATTGGCTACTGCCAGAATCGAATATTCCAGGAAATCTGGCAGATAAGGTTGTGAAATCCGATTGTGTTTTATAAGCCTTATCAGGCTAACAGCTGCCAGAACTGTAAGTGCCAATATTTACTTCATAACCTGATTTTTTAGATTTGATCTCATCCAGGGCACTCACCCTGAGAATCCGAGTACCAGAGGTGACTAGCACTATCTATACAGCTTGCACTCTTCTATACTATTTATTTAATGGGGAAAGGGAAAGAAGGCCCAGAATTAGGGTGAGTTTTGTGTAGAATAAAAAACCATGTACTAGTGTGTGTGTGTGTGTGTGTGTGTGTGTGTGTGTGTGTGTGTGTGAGAGAGAGAGAGAGAGAGAGAGAGAGAGATGTGTGTGTGTGTATACGTGTGGGGGGGGGGAGAGGCAGTACTCAGTACTCTCTTCATTAAAAACTATTTCATCATGAGGAAACAATTTTTCTACTGACGTCCAAACTTTCTACATTAATTACATTCATCTATCATCTTAATAATCTAATGTATGTGAGGCAAAATGGAAACACTGCTTCTCATTTATGTAGTGGAAAACAGAAATGTTCAAAACTCAGGTCGTGGCGACTACTGTGTCTGTGCATCACAATAAGTTGGCCAACATGAACAACATTTGTATACTTGCATTTCTATCACGGATTATCCTCATCTGACTTTTCCAATATTAAAGCTAAGTCTTGATCCAACAACGTAATTCCATATAAGCAATCCAGAACACGCTAATTTCCATGAATTATTAAACCTTGGAACATGTGGGAGTTCATGTACATGAGATATTTTTTTATTACAACTCTGAGGCCAATTTCGCCATGACCAACATAACAAAAATGACCTTTAGCATATAATAGTATACAGTTCTTTACAAAAATGGCCACATATAACCACATATAAAGATGAAACGCCTGTAATATTTACCTGTAAAATTGAATTATTCTTTCCCTGAAAACTCACCTCAGCATTAGTGTAATAAGTGTTCCATGATGATCTAAGGGACTCCTGACCCCCAATGTCCCACATTAGAAAATGTATATTTTTCCACACCACTTCCTCCACATTGCTGCCTATCGTGGGAGATGTGTGGACTACTTCATTCATTAAACTGGAAAAATATATATATAACAATCTCATAAAAAGTAATTTCATAAAATACAGTTTCCTTTTTTTTTTTCTAAATTTCTGCATAGTTTTGCATGTGTTATAAATCTGAACTTCCATAATTATTATGATAATTACATAACTTCTGTCATGAGACTTACTTTATTTTCAAATTCTTATATTATAGTTTTTCTTGTATTACACACAAAATCATTCCTACGGAAATTAAAATAATATTCTGCTCAGATTCAATGTATAATTGCCATATCATTGGCTTCATACAGTTATATTCATAAATGCTCAGCACATTTCTTCTCCATAGTTTTTCTGCTTTGCATTTAAGTAACTTTTGTTCCTTACACTGAAGTTGAAGAGCACCAGTTCTAGATTATACCTAGTATATACTGAAACTTTAAAAAGATGATCACTCTCTGACAATCATGATTTATAAATAATAGTTTAGCTTACAAAATGACAAAGGACATTTCGTGACTGAGCCACACGGATTACAAGAAAATGTCATTTTATCCAAATGACAAATATGAGGGTGGCTACATCAGCAATTCTAATATATGTAAAAAGATAAGTAATAATTCATGTCATCCTGCGTCACTGCATATCTTTCATAAGTAATTAAACAAACACAAATGACCTGTATTCATGTATTCAACATAAAGTGGTGACATTATAAGAAGTGAAATATGACTTACTCAATATCAGACCACCAAAATGTCATTTCATACAAAATTACTCAAATATTTCAGGTCCATTATCATATCATAATCACACATAACCACATCAATAATAGTTGCAGTTATACACAAAGAGTTGAGAAGGGGGGGGGGGTGCTAACTGTTTAGAACAATGTTAAGCCTGATGTTCTTTTGTGTAGCAAGTCTTTGGGTGCTCAGAGAAGCCAGTGGGCTGAAATGTTTATGGTTCAGACTACTAGTATATGTAAAGTATTAACAATACCACACAAGGCAAAATTTTCCTTCTGGAGGTTGAAGGGGAAGTGTGTGTGTGTGTGTGTGTGTGTGTGTGTGGGGGGGGGGGTTAGAGAAAATAAATACTTACAACTGATAGAGTATTGTTGTCTTTCCAGCATTATCTAAGCCTACAATGATCACTTTGTGTTCTGAAATAGAAAACAGATAAAAATATATATATTTAAAATATCACATATATCCAAATACTAGTAATCATTATTTCTGTAGCTTATGACTTTATCATAAGACAAATCTCTTTTGACCCTAATTCAAATACACTTAATCAATTAGTTAATTTCAGTTAATTGATTAATGAACTAATCAGATAATTTTGGACAGGAGAGAATATAAATCTCTCAAAAAACTTTTTTTAATCTGTATCTATTCTAGTTGAAAAATATTCTCTGAGCTCATGTTTTCAGAGAGTATTTAACAACATGAGAAGACACTGACAGTGGCATCATGAATAAAAGAACCATTACTAGTAAATAAATAATACTGATTGGAATTTTATAATATAATCCATAAAAAAAAAAGATCTTGGTCTGTCACATTGCTGTCCAAAACAATAAACTGTCCCAGTAAGGCTAGAATTTATACAACACAGCCAAGACCAAGTAGGGGGGTGGGGGGAGAATGAAGGGTGGAGGGAGGAGAGGGGGAGGGGACACAAAAGGCAAACAGTCCAGTGACCTCACTTAACAAACCTGACATTATCTTACAAGTAGGTCATGCACCCCGCAGGGTTATTCACTCCTGTACATCATACATTCATCACGTCAGTACATGATATCTATGGGCCACTTAGCTCCTGTGTAGTCCCTGTATAATATCATTTTGTTCACACATAACTGAATTGGTATCTGTGGACCAGTTATCTCCAATCTGGTTCCTGCTTACTGTCATTTCGTTAACACGTCAGTGAATTGGCGTCATTGTTAGTGTGAAATCAGTTCTACCCCTCCCACTACTAGAGATATGTCATCACATACCACTCAGGGTGAAAATCAGCATATGTATTTCTTTTCTTTTTTCTTTATTGGCAAACATCAGCAAAATCTTAAGCAATGGGAAATATCATTCCAGCATTTTAAATTTGGTTCAAATATGCCCAAGAGACCTAACATAAAAGAGTGAAAATTGAGATATTTTTATGCTGCTGTCAGTTTCTTTCTTTTAATTTGATAACCTTTCATTATTCAATATTTAATAAACACATCTTAAACTGACCTAACAAATCAACTGATCCTTTATGAGCATTTGTGATTCCTCATGTATGTAAAACTTAAATACTTTATAGTCTGTAATGTCTTATTTTTACAATAATATATCAAAAACAAATTTAAAGAAATAATAATTCAATTATACTCATAGCCAAAACAAAAAACATTGTACTTCCAATAAAGTATAGAAATAAATAAGTAAAATATCATTCACTTGAAAATAGGACTTATTATGGAGAGAAGAACTAAACTATTCAGCCATTATGTGTGTGCTTTATGCCTTCTCAATTTTTAGGTGCTACTGCTTATCAATTAGGATTTAATTAAGTCTGTAATTACTGCACAGCAGTTCATGAGGCAAACTTAATCAAGAATCAATTCTTTTCTTAACTGGCTTGTAATTACAAATGCCACCATTTCACTTCCTTCATTACTATGCTGATTTTCAGTGCTGTTATGCGAAAATGTATAATTGTCAGAATTGATTTTGAGTTATCTGGTACATGATTAAACTAATGACTTTTGATTTTTTCAGCATTTCAAATGTCTGTATAGTTATATGAGCTAATTTTTTCTTCAGTGTTTCCTTATACCCCCTTTACACTGGACGGCGTCCTTTCTGCGACCATGAAATTTGGCATCGCTGTGGTCTTAAAAAGGAGGCACGAGCATTAATTTTGTATCAGAATGAATGCTCAATGATCGGCCAGTTGTCGACATGTATAATATTATAATTTTTTAACTCTCAAATGGGACCGGACTGCTGGACGCAGAAAGGACGCCGTCCAGTGTAAAGGGGCCCTTACTGAATTACCTCAACATCAATCAATTCCTTGAGATTTGAAATGTTAGGTATTTAACGCATTTTTCCCTTCACTCACATTTATGTATTGATTTTCGAAAACTTAACAACTACAAAAATAAATAAATAAATCCAAATGCTGTAACAGCAGGTGGCATTGAGATCTAATTACTTGGAACATTTAATAAAGCTGATTATCTGGTTACCATGGCAAGCTGCAGTAATACTGCTAATAGTAGTGATAAGTTAATTATTGCCTAGTATAGTACTTAAAACCCCTGGGAGTTTCCATGTTATACTGCTGATCACTGCTTGGTATTTGTAAGTCAGTCAATGTGGCGATTAGAATACTAGGCTCACAAAACTTTAACCATGCTTTAACAAAACTGTGATTAATATTTAACTATTATCTGACTCTGTGTCATGTTTCACTGAATGACACAATTCAGAACAAAGGCAGAGAAAAGAAGACAAAAGACCCACATATATCCAAATGCTTTGTTCAGTGAAAAAAAAAAAA
>NW_019775764.1:129222-148082 GCF_001039355.2 Lingula anatina | reverse complement strand
AAAAAAAAAAAACATCAAAGTGCACACTGGGAAAATCTACATAATAAAGATCACATTTCAAATTAAAGCAACTCCCAATAAGACATGTACTCTGGTTTTCTACTCTTTTCTAGCTTAAAACAGTTTCAGACCCTTCAAAATGCAGTCACGCCATGTACCAGTAATCCTTCATAAGTGTAAGGGTAGGGAATTTAAATGCCTGCATTAGGAAAATATAAGAGTTTAACAAATTGAGAACTGTGCCTGGCAAACAATGCTGAAGCAAAGGTCCACATTTTCTGACTGCACTACACTTTGTTTCCAATAATTTTCACATGGCGCATGAGAATAAAAACAGGTAGTTTACAGGACTTAAATTGGTGACAGGCATTATTTTTTTTCTCTTTTTTGGCAGGGCTCCTCAGGTGCTAATAAATTCCAACCAGGAAAACAAATAGCTTTACTTAAACTAGGAGACAAAACACTGCATCCTGTGAATTTTTCAACTGAAACATTTTGCTTGGCAAAAGCTGGGCTGCTTTGAAAGGCCCATAAGAGAACTACAGCCCCCCCCCCCCCCCCCACACACACACACACACAAACACTTATTGCCAATTTGTGATTTGAAGTGGACAATTACTGACTTAGATCGGAAGATTAAATCAGTTCAAATTCATCATTTTGCTGCCAACTGCATTACATTTATAAGGCTTGAACATTGCCAGTACATGCATGCCCTGTTGTCAGCCCAGAGCCAGAACTACAACATAGCCCATGTCTTTATAAACCAATCTGAAAACAGATTTAGATACAGCTGTTAAACCAATCCACTACAGGAAACTAAAGCACAAAGCTGTTGTTTTTATACTGAATCCATGGAGAAAATGGCCATAATAAAATGCAACCTACATTCTTTTAGCTCCTGTAACATACATATGTAAGACATTACACTGGGTATACGTAGTGGCTGGTGTTATAAATCCCCAGTACCAATCTCATGAACCATATCAAAGTTCCCAAATATGCTTGAAGAAAGTACAGCCAAATTGGTGAATTAATAAACAAATTTGATATGGCTAATTAATCATTGGTTTGTCGAAGAATTAATTGTTTGGCTGAAGTAGAAAATGGCACACATGCACTGTTCTTCTATCAAAGGGGCCCAATACATACTTGTTTTAAAGCAGTCTACTCTTGATTTAACTAAACTCAAAGTAGAAACAATTTAAAATGACTTAAGTTAAGACTATCACTACTAGTAAGTTCTTTTATGGGGTCAGGCCCAGGACAAATGCAATTATCATTCAAGTTGTTAATGAACTGGTAGTGAATGCCTTCACTCAGCTGCATGCTCCATTCTATGTGAAGCATGATAGTTTAACACCTGACAATGTCCTGAGGCTATCCTGTAGAAGAGATGTAAATTACAACCCCTGTGTCACAAACCCTACTTCAGTCTACAGCTGATCACATCTTTAAGACTGAAAATCATTATATAAAGTACTGTACTAGTAATCTAACTCTGTGTAAGCCTGTAGTGGACTTATATAGTAACTACTATTAATCCCACACATTTAAGACTATTAAGGCTTATTTCGAAGTAATGTGTTTCTATAAAGAGAGAGACCGGTCTGAAAATAACTGCCAATATTCATTAAATTCTCTCTCTCCTCTCTATAATCCTCATCTTTTTGTGTCCTTAATGACCCGTCTCTGAAGCAGCTGTTCCATTCAAATGTGGCCCTGGTTTCTGTGCTCAAGGCTTTCTGAGACGCGTTCACTCCAGAATCAACTTTGACCTTAGACCAGAACTTGACTTACTGATGTCATCATGATGATAATATACTTCACTGAACAAAGGGAACAGTGTTTGAAAACCCATTTTACTTTTTTCTCAGGGCAGGTGCTTGAACAACATCATAATATTCACCTTCCAAATGGTGTACGTAAGTTGCCTGTGTTATAATAAGCTTCAGTGCATTTCATGCTCTTCTTCATAAAGAGAACACAACTACCCCACCTAGATAATTACACTCAGGTACACTTCAGACAGCTGATAACTAGTATGCTAGTATTCTACACTAGAAATTTATAATTAATACTATACATAATGATATAATAATATCTGTACTAATTTTAGTGAAATGGTTTTCATGTATCTGTGGTACAGAGTAAAGCTCAAAACTGTTTACTAGTATTGATTTCACCTCCACATGTGAGGTACAATCACAAATTTCTTGATTAAAGTATTGATTTAGAAAAATCCATACTAGTACTAGTAGCAATACCCCAAAATAAAGTGTTAATATTTCTCTGAAACAATAGCAATGTCTTTCTTGCTATTAAACAATCTGCAAATCATTTTCATTCAAGTCAATTGCACTACCAACAAAATATCTCAGGTTAAAGAAGACTAAAATTTAGGTCTTTAAGACTAGTCCGAGGGTCAAATATGGTGGCCCACTACAAAGGAACTTTAAGTTAAAATCAATTTTTAGGCTTTAAAAAAAAATCGGGCTTAAGATCCCTACCAGTAAATGAAAATGGTTGCTGGTGAAATGAATGTATACTAGCATACATGTATTTGTTAAGCATTCCACGTTTAGCTTTAGTCATGATATGAACACCTCCTTTACTACAAAGATCTTGACTGTGATTTCACAGGTAAAAGTCACTACTGCCTCTCACCTGGTGACAAAGGTGAGTGAACAAAGAACAGCAACAGATGGCAGGTGACAGTGAGTGCAGTGAATGGCTGGAGGGGCAAAACCTCTCAGCAGCCTAATGTTTCACTTTCTTATCTTACCTCTGCCAATAAAGAGGTGATGATTTTAGGGATGTGTGTCTGTAATGCTAGCATGTAGCTCAAGAAATTATGGGCAAACTCTACAATTTCTCAAGACAGACTATTTGAAACAGTTATAATTATGTGACTATTATTATGAAAAATTATGTAAAAAAGTTTAATGAAAATCAAAATATCGAAGACTCAGGCTTAATTACTGCCTGGAGTAAAGGCTTTTTTTAACAGACATGAAAAATTTAACAGTCCAATTGCTTACTTTCTGGCAAAAGTAAAGAAATGATTTTCATTGCAACAGTCTTGAATGTTACCTCAGAAAACCTCCTGAAGTGAAAACAGCAGCTTATGGAGAGCTAGTGAAGCACACCACATTTTGCATCATGACACATCTCAAAATACTTGAATTCAAGCTAAATTACACTCATGAATCAACAACCCATGCCATGACTTTTGAAAAATATAATAACCTTAAGAAATAGAAATAATTCTCCACAAAAATGTTACCTTTTGCTAGTCATGGTTCACAGAAAAAAAATTATGATAATCAGAGAGAAGTGATTGAAAAGGCCTGTGCAGAAACACAACAGATTCTAAAATTAAAACTACCTCAAAAATGACTGTCAAAATACTGCCACTGAGACAGTGAATTTATAGCCTAAGGAGGATTAGACTCTAAGCAAAATGTCTGGCAAACGATTCATCTTTACAAAACTTGTCTCAAAGTAAAACAGGTTTTAGGTCTAAAGCTGTTATTTCAGCTGTTAGTTTGAATATATCTCATGATCTGCTTATTATTTTTTAATCACTGCTATCAAATAATTGCTAATTGAATATATAGTATATCACCCGCTCCTCCCCTGAAGTTTTTCACTTTCTGATTATTCCAAACAAACCTAGCAACTTTCTGAGAGCTCTTTAATATAATGCCATATGTACAAAAATGAGGACATTTGCCAAAAGGTGGAAGAATCTCATCCTTGTAACCCTATCTTATTTGTTGCCAGGTTTGTTATAAACCCAAAACTAGCTCAGTCAAATATATATATGAGAACAGCACCCAAACTGCTAAGACAAGTTAAACAAATATTGATAAGAAGTCTAGACTAACAGAAAACAGGAAGGAAATGGTTAAAAGGCACTGGTTCTTGTTTAACTGAAGAACTTTTAACCTCATATTGGTCTTGATTTTAAGACCTCAAATTACAGACTTCTTATGTACTGTAAGAGCTTGAAGGGTCTATGGTAGGGAAAAACTGACTCAAGACAGTGCTGTACAAATGATGCCTATACTAGTAGTTACTAGTACTTTAACACTGCTAATATTCAGAATCATAAGTATGTGGGCAAGAGTGTGTGTGTGTGTGTGTGTGTGTGTGTGTGTGTGAAAGAACTGCCCACATGGCTAGAAAAAGGTCACTTGAAAGTTGAAACTGCCCATTGAAATCAACATCTGTTAGACTACTAGTAGCTTTTTATGTTCTTTTTTAACTTGGGTCAACTAAAAGGGGTAAAAAGGTGCACATTGTCATCTCNCCCCCACCACACACACACACACACACACAAACACTTATTGCCAATTTGTGATTTGAAGTGGACAATTACTGACTTAGATCGGAAGATTAAATCAGTTCAAATTCATCATTTTGCTGCCAACTGCAATACATTTATAAGGCTTGAACATTGCCAGTACATGCATGCCCTGTTGTCAGCCCAGAGCCAGAACTACAACACAGCCCATTTCTTTATAAACCATTCTGAAAACAGATTTAGATACAGCTGTTAAACCAATCCACTACAGGAAACTAAAGCACAAAGCTGTTATTTTTATACTGAATCCATGGAGAAAATGGCCATAATAAAATGCAACCTACATTCTTTTAGCTCCTGTAACATACATATGTAAGACATTACACTGGGTAGTAGTTGATGTTATAAATCCCAATACCAATCTCACCTACCATATCAAAGTTTCAAAATATGTTTGAAGAAAGTACAGCCAAATTGGTCAATTGTGAATTAATAAATACATTTGATATGGCTAATTAATCATTGGTTTGGCGAAGAATTAATTGTTTGGCTGAAGTAGAACATAGCAAACCTTTCTTCTATCAAAGTGGCCCAATATTTCTTTAAAAGCCAACTACTACTGATTTAACTAAACTCAAACTAGATTTAATTTACTAGTAGGGACTTAAAGTTTAGACCATCTTTTTGTACTAAATTCTTTTATGGGGTCAGGCCCAGGGCAAATGCAATTATCATTCAAGTTGTTAATTAACTGACAGTGAATGCCTTCACTCAGCTGCATGCTCCAATGTATGTGAAGCATGATAGTTTAACACCTGACAATGTCCTGAGGCTTACCTGTAGAAAAGATGTAAATTACAACCCCTATGTCACAACTTTACTTCAGTCTACAGCTGATCACATCTTTAAGACTGAAAATCATTATATAAAGTACTGTACTAGTAATCTACCTCTGTGTAAGCCTGTAGTGGACTTATATAGTAACTACTATTAATCCCACACATTTAAGACTATTAAGGCTTATTTCGAAGTAATGTGTTTCTATAAAGAGAGAGACCGGTCTGAAAATAACTGCCAATTTTCATTAAATTCTCTCAACTCCCTATAATCTCCATCTTTTTGTGTCCTTAATGACTCGTCTCTGAAGCAGCTGTTCCATTCAAATGTGGCCCTGGTTTCTGTGCTCAAGGCTTTCTGAGACGTGTTCACTCCAGAATCAACATTGACCTTAGACCAGAACTTGACTTACTGATGTCATCATGATGATAATATACTTCACTGAACAAAGGGAACAGTGTTTGAAAACCCATTTTACTTTTTTCTCCTGGGCTGGTGATTCAGAACAACATCATAATGACGTGTATTCTCCTTCCAAATGGTGTACGTACTAGTAAGTTGCCCGTGTTATAATAGACTTGTGTGCATTTCATGCTCTTCTTCATAAACAGAATACAACTGTCCCACCTTGATAATTACACTCTTTTATACTCCATACAGCTGACTACTAGTATACAAGTATACTGTAGCAGCACTAGATTTGAAATTTAGAAATTTATAATAAATACTATCAAATACTATATAGTACTAGTACATACTGATGTATATTAATACTAATTTTGGTGAGATGGTTTTCATGTATCAATAGTACAGTGCAAAACTGTTTATTGATTTCACCTTCACATGTGAGGTACAATCACAAATTTCTTGATTGAAGTATTGATTTAGAAAAATCCATACTAGTACTAGTAGCAGTACACTGAAAGTCTGAAATTAAGTGTTAGTATTTCTCTGAAACAATAGCAATGTCTTTCTTGTCATTAAACAATGTGCAAATCAATTTCATTAAAGTCAATTGGACTACCAACAAAATATCTCAGGTTAAAGAAGACTAAAATTTAGGTCTTTAAGACTAGTCCGAGGGTCAAATATAGTGACCCATTACTAAGGAACTTTAAGTTAAAATCAATTTTTAGGCTTTAAAAAAAATCGGGCTTAAGATCCCTACCAGTAAATGAAAATGGTTGCTGGTGAAATGAATGTATACTAGTATACATGTATTTGTTAAGCATTCCACGTTTAGCTTTAGTCATGATATGAACACTTCCTTTACTACAAAGATCTTGACTGAGATTTCACAGGTAAAAGTCCCTACTGCCTCTCACCTGGTGACAAAGGTGAGTGAACAAAGAACAGCAACAGATGGCAGGTGACAGTGAGTGCAGTGAATGGCTGGAGGGGACAAACCTCTCAGCAGCCTAATGTTTCACTTTCTTATCTTACCTCTGCCAATAAAGAGGTGATGATTTTAGGGATGTGTGTCTGTAATGCTAGCATGTAGCTCAAGAAATTATGGGCAAACTCTACAAATTCTCAAGACAGACTATTTGAAACAGTTATAATTATGTGACTATTATTATGAAAAATTATGTAAAAAAAGTTTAATGAAAATCAAAATATCGAAGACTCAGGCTTAATTACTGCCTGGAGTAAAGACTTTTTTAATAGACATGAAAAATTTAACAGTCCAATTGCTTACTTTCTGGCAAAAGTAAAGAAATGATTTTCATTGCAACAGTCTTGAATGTTACCTCAGAAAACCTCCTGAAGTGAAAACAGCAGCTTATGGAGAGCTAGTGAAGCACACCACATTTTGCATCATGACACATCTCAAAATACTTGAATTCAAGCTAAATTACACTCATGAATCAACAACCCATGCCATGACTTTTGAAAAATATAATAACCTTAAGAAATAGAAATAATTCTCCACAAAAATGTTACCTTTTGCTAGTCATGGTTCACAGAAAAAAATTATGATAATCAGAGAGAAGTGATTGAAAAGGCCTGTGCAGAAACACAACAGATTCTAAAATTAAAACTACCTCAAAAATGACTGTCAAAATACTGCCACTGAGACAGTGAATTTATAGCCTAAGGAGGATTAGACTCTAAGCAAAATGTCTGGCAAATGATTCATCTTTACAAAACTTGTCTCAAAGTAAAACAGGTTTTAGGTCTAAAGCTGTTATTTCAGCTGTTAGTTTGAATATATCTCATGATCTGCTTATTATTTTTTAATCACTGCTATCAAATAATTGCTAATTGAATATAAAGTATATCACCCCCTCCTCCCTGAAGTTTCTCACTTTCTGATTATTCCAAACAAACCTAGCAACTTTCTGAGAGCTCTTTAATATAATGCCATATGTACAAAAATGAGGACATTTGCCAAAAGGTGGAAGAATCTCATCCTTGTAACCCTATCTTATTTGTTGCCAGGTTTGTTATTAACCCGAAACTAGCTCAGTCAAATATATATATGAGAACAGCACCCAAACTGCTTAGACAAGTTAAACAAATATTGATAAGAAGTCTAGACTAACAGAAAACAGGAAGGAAATGGTTAAGAGGCACTGGTTCTTGTTTAACTGAAGAACTTTTAACCTCATATTGGTCTTGATTTTAAGACCTCAAATTACAGACTTCTTATGTACTGTAAGAGCTTGAAGGGTCTCTGGTAGGGAAAAACTGACTCGAGACAGTGCTGTATAAATGATGCCTATACTAGTAGTTACTAGTACTTTAACACTGCTAATATTCAGAAACATAAGTATGTGGGCAAGAGTGTGTGTGTGTGTGTGTGTGTGTGTGTGTGTGTGTGTGTGAAAGAACTGCCCACATGGCTAGAAAAAGGTCACTTGGAAGTTGAAACTGCCCATTGAAATCAACATCTGTTAGACTACTTGTAGCTTTTCATGTTCTTTTTTAACTTGGGTCAACTAAAAGGGGTAAAAAGGTGCACATTGTCATCTTGAAGAACATTGTCTGTATATATGATTATAAAACTGTAACTGGTCTATATCTGTAACTTAATTAGCCCCTGTAACTGGCCTGTATGTGTAACACCTCATTAGCTCGAAGGAACAAATGAGCTTACTAGTAAATAAAAACCCTATGCCACTTATATAGCAGTAATGAGCTTCATAAGGCGCATAGAACTAGTAGAGTACTGTTTAAGTTCCTTATAGCAAAGCACTAGTCTAGAGGTACTGATTGATATAACCCAACCCACAGAGTGGTGTATTGCATGACTACACCTCATCTAACAGAATGTAACAATGAAATAAATCAATTAGAAAAAAAACTCCTTGCTTTATGTATGCGTTTGGGTACCGCAAAAAGACTGATAACAGTTTGGAAGCACCCCTTCCCCCTTACATATACTCCACCACCCCCTCCCTTTACAAATATAAAAAACAAGATCTTTTGGCTTCTTTGGCATTTCAGGATTAAAGAAGGGACTGTCATTAAGATCACTGAATTACAATATATATGCCCCAAACAGTTTCTTTATTTTCATAAAATTCTTCCAGGGGGTTGTTGGGTTGGATGCGTGGAACTTAATGAGAAAAGCAAACTCATATCTTCAAATTCATCCACAGTTTTAAGTTTTAATGTCAACATCCAAGGGAAGTTCCCTAATGGTTTCTTTTTATTTAAAAAAGCCATCCGAGGCCATGTTAATCAGGATGGCTACTGTACTAGTAAGTAATCCACACAACCCTTCACTTGCGTAAGTATATGGATCAAACTACAGTATGTCACCTGTGCTGACGACAGTCATGGTTTAGTATCTAAAGCACTGGTCAATATCAGTTTATCCCGTCTCCCAGTCTATTCAGGTACTGGACACAGTAAATTGAGACACTTGACTGGAAATGACCACTTGTTATTTTAACAGAGAGTTACACAATCTGTTCAATAATCAACTCTGTAAATTTCCCTTATTTGACCTTCGGCAACATCCAACATTACTGAACTTTGTATGTGTCTTTCTATCTTATGTTAAACAAAGATATTCCACTCCATTTCAGAATGAAAAGTCAATTCAAGTTTGTCTCTACTAATAAGCCCTTTGGAATAAACATATAAGGTTTAATGGTTTTTCCCATTAAAGCAAAAAATAACTTGCTTTGATCTGGATAATTTAGAAAAAGTAGTCCACTTTAAAAGTACATTGACTGAGCAAGATATTACTACTAGTAAGTTAATTTATGTCTTTTGCTCAAAGCAATGCCAAGTGCACCATGCAAATATGGATGAAAAAGCAGTCAAGAGAAAGAGAAAGAGGCCATACTTCCAGATGGCTAAACCCATATACAATACAGACATTGTTATATTGCTTGGATAACAGGCTGGACAGGTAGTAGGTCAAAGCACTGTGGTCATGCCGACCTCCCTGGCTGTTCTTCAAAACCCAAACTACATTCCTCATGTACTAGTACATTTTGGAAAATTACATTGTCTTGACAATGTAGAGTCAGACATTACTGACTACCTCTTTATTTGGTTTATTCAACAATTGCAAATCACTCCATCTTGTGTATGTAGATCACTGTCTGAATCACTGATGTATTTGTTATCAACATTCTTGCTTTTATCAACAAATCAGCAAATTGGTTTGTTTGCTTGAAGACAGCAACTATATCACATTTTCATGTATTGGCAATACTTTTTCAATAATGCTTGAAGATAATTCAATTAATATTTTTTTAAAAATAAAATTCCTATTCTCCTTTTAAAACAGCATTTGGTGCTTTGTTAGGAGTAGGTGTTAGTGGGGAGGAAGGGGGGGAGAGAATAGAGGGGCCACATTTGTAGCTCACCTCTCAAACCTAAGTTATTTAAACACATTAAAGTCAAAACTAAAAACATTTGAGAACTACCTAATACATGCGAGCTGGTTTGAGTGTGTGGAACTAAACAATATACAAAATTCCATGTGGCAGTTCCAGTTCATGACCTTAGCTCAGTGTTTCACCCCTGCATTCCATTATAATCATATGAGGAAATACCAAGAAATTCAGAGAACACTGATGGCATCGTAAGGAAAAGATGCATGACTGATAACAACAAGGAAATTTTTAAGTCTGTCATAAATATATGGTATCATCTCTGATGTCCACCAAGAGAAGAAGAGATCAGTGTGTGTGTGTGTGTGTGTGTGTGTGTGTGTGTGTGTGTGTGTGTGTGAGAGAGAGAGAGAGAGAGAGAGAGAGAGAGAGAGTATTATATATTTTGTTTGTAAGAGAGAGAGAGAGAGAGAGAATGACTAACCACTAATATCAACCTCAGACAGACTTACTAGCACATTACACAAGCAAGGATGTTTTCACCTCTTCACATGGCACGTTGTTGGAGTAAACAAATAAGTTAAACCCCCTAATAATTATAATTTGTCTAACCTTCAGACGATTCATAATCTGAAATCCACACATCATAAGAAAATGACAAAATTTCTACTCCCCATCTCTCATGAGATTGTCAACCAAGCCAATCTGACATTTATATATACAGCATACAGTAATATGGTGTGTGGAAGACAAGTGATGCCACTCAGCCAACATCAATTCATGTCACATTTTGAAAACAAAATCTAGATTCAAGACACAGAAGCTTAATTACATCTAACACTGAATAATCCACATTAAGTGAGACATGAATATTTACACTGCCACTTAAACCAGGGAAATCTGAGATTTAAAAAACCTTTTGACTTGGACTTGACACACAAAGGAATGACAATTCAACACATGGCTTGGGGCTCAACTCATAATATGTGACATGTCAAATTAAAAGAGAGAAAACGTGAGTAACGGCAGTTAAGTCTATGTAGAGACCAAACGAAACGTCATCATTAAACTTCAAACTGAAGTGAAAAACTGATTTTAAATGGGACTTCTTCACACTGTGTCTCTGACACCAACTTCACTGCTGAATCATACACGCTGATTTCCTACCCACAAAAAAACCAAAACAGTCATCCGCAAGTCTCTGTTATTACATGGGCTTGAAAGTTGGACAGTGGAGTGTCATTATGAAAAAATTCCTTACCTTCGTTCGTAAAAAGATTCCATATTTTTGTGAAAAGGAGACCCATTTTGATGTGTTCACCTTCCTCTCCTTCCTGGCCTTCTTGTGGTTTCCGGAACCCAGATGACAAACTTGTAAATAGTCCCTTAATCCCTCTCGCGAATGACGTCAAATGAGGGAAGTTTCTTTAACAATACACAGGGAAGATTTTATTTATAGCTCGTTAGCAGTTCAAGCGGAACTGACGTCATGGATTTACACGGTTGTGATCGACTCAAACGCGCATTATAAAGATGGACAAGTATAAATAGATGTATATAATATATATAATAGCTAACAGTTTATAAATTGGAGAAATTATGTTAAAAATTACTTTCAAAGATATAAAATATGATGATTTTTTATCTCATTCCTCAGGAATACCATAAACTTTTGGGAATATAATAAACATTGCACGTGCATAATGCAACATAAAAACAGCATGGAGGAAGTGGACGAAGAAAGGTCGTTGACAATGTATCCTTGTATTGCAGCACAGCATTAGTCTTTTACTGTCGGTTTATTAATAGTTTGTGTCTTCAGGTCCCTCATTATACTCAGACACTGAATGTGTCTGCATATATTGTGTTCTCTGTATCTGTCCGTTGCCGCCAAACACCTAGCTCGGTAGATGTTTGTGCCCTCTTGCTCACCGTGGGGGTAGGCTTTATTTTTTATTTTCTTGGGTTTTTCGTAGAGGCTTGTAGACTACTTCGGTAAAAAGAAGGCGGGTTGCTTAAGGAGATCGTCGCATTCAAAATATTTCACCGAAATTACTGATTATTATTTTTTGATTTAATTATTATTATTATTATTATTATTATTATTATTATTGGTAATTTCTTTTTTATTTTTTCACTTTAATATGTTGTTTAGCTACTGTCCCAGTAATGTAGCCTTTTGATATGTGTTTAAATAACTCATCAGTTCGATTTGAATATCATGACGTATAACAGGGTTTGGACCTATCCAAAAATTTTTAAAGTAATATATATATATATTCCTTTTACTTTTGGGTTAAAAAAATACCAGTGCAGCAGATGTAAAAATAATGTATTGCATAGTATTTTTCTCTTCAGTTAAATTTGTATATTAATATAGATATACTCAACATGGTCCATACTGGATGTATGATAATTACTATGTATGTAGTGTTAATCATTAATAATGGAGCTCCCGTGCATCTACATGTATATACCAGTACGTGTGATTTCAATATGTAGAACCAAGTAATTTGTCACACATTTAATGCTTAGTTCTTTGTTTCATTTCCTTGACCAATGGCTTTATCAGGGATCTCAGTGTACCGTTCAGCAGTATAAGAGAGGCAGAGATAGCATACAGGACTCTGAGTGTAGACAAGGAACCCAAGAGGGGTGGAGTGAAGAAAACTTTCACTCTTAATGAAAAAGTTTTGCAGATGTAAGAGGTTTCCTAGTCTTATTAAGAAAATAATAAAAGGACATCTGTCTGAGATAAGTTTGTGAAGTTAAATTCATTTATCATAAAGCAAATTATGTTCATTTTATGAAATAACGGATGTGCTTGTATCATTTAAACTGCAACACCAGTTTGAACCAGAATAAGATTATGTTGTTTGAATATTTAGTATATGTACATTGTTTAAAATTGTATGGNGACTGGAAATGACCACTTGTTATTTTAACAGAGAGTTACACAATCTGTTCAATAATCAACTCTGTAAATTTCCCTTATTTGACCTTCGGCAACATCCAACATTACTGAACTTTGTATGTGTCTTTCTATCTTATGTTAAACAAAGATATTCCACTCCATTTCAGAATGAAAAGTCAATTCAAGTTTGTCTCTACTAATAAGCCCTTTGGAATAAACATATAAGGTTTAATGGTTTTTCCCATTAAAGCAAAAAATAACTTGCTTTGATCTGGATAATTTAGAAAAAGTAGTCCACTTTAAAAGTACATGTACATTGACTGAGCAAGATATTACTACTAGTAAGTTAATTTATGTCTTTTGCTCAAAGCAATGCCAAGTGCACCATGCAAATATGGATGAAAAAGCAGTCAAGAGAAAGAGAAAGAGGCCATACTTCCAGATGGCTAAACCCATATACAATACAGACATTGTTATATTGCTTGGATAACAGGCTGGACAGGTAGTAGGCCAAAGCACTGTGGTCATGCCGACCTCCCTGGCTGTTCTTCAAAACCCAAACTACATTCCTCATGTACTAGTACATTTTGGAAAATTACATTGTCTTGACAATGTAGAGTCAGACATTACTGACTACCTCTTTATTTGGTTTATTCAACAATTGCAAATCACTCCATCTTGTGTATGTAGATCACTGTCTGAATCACTGATGTATTTGTTATCAACATTCTTGCTTTTATCAACAAATCAGCAAATTGGTTTGTTTGCTTGAAGACAGCACACTAGTATCACATTTTCATGTATTGGCAATACTTTTTCAATAATGCTTGAAGATAATTCAATTAATATTTTTTTAAAAATAAAATTCCTATTCTCCTTTTAAAACAGCATTTGGTGCTTTGTTAGGAGTAGGTGTTAGTGGGGAGGAAGGGGGGAGAGAATAGAGGGGCCACATTTGTAGCTCACCTCTCAAACCTAAGTTATTTAAACACATTAAAGTCAAAACTAAAAACATTTGAGAACTACCTAATACATGCGAGATGGTTTGAGTGTGTGGAACTAAACAATATACAAAATTCCATGTGGCAGTTCCAGTTCATGACCTTAGCTCAGTGTTTCACCCCTGCATTCCATTATAATCATATGAGGAAATACCAAGAAATTCAGAGAACACTGATGGCATCGTAAGGAAAAGATGCATGACTGATAACAACAAGGAAATTTTTAAGTCTGTCATAAATATATGGTATCATCTCTGATGTCCACCAAGAGAAGAAGAGATCAGTGTGTGTGTGTGTGTGTGTGTGTGTATGTGTTTGTGTGTGTTTGTGTGTGAGAGAGAGAGAGAGAGAGAGAGAGAGAGAGAGAGTATTATATATTTTGTTTGTAAGAGAGAGAGAGAGAGAGAGAATGACTAACCACTAATATCAACCTCAGACAGACTTACTAGCACATTACACAAGCAAGGATGTTTTCACCTCTTCACATGGCACGTTGTTGGAGTAAACAAATAAGTTAAACCCCCTAATAATTATAATTTGTCTAACCTTCAGACGATTCATAATCTGAAATCCACACATCATAAGAAAATGACAAAATTTCTACTCCCCATCTCTCATGAGATTGTCAACCAAGCCAATCTGACATTTATATATACAGCATACAGTAATATGGTGTGTGGAAGACAAGTGATGCCACTCAGCCAACATCAATTCATGTCACATTTTGAAAATAAAATCTAGATTCAAGACACAGAAGCTTAATTACATCTAACACTGAATAATCCACATTAAGTGAGACATGTATTTACACTGCCACTTAAACCAGGGAAATCTGAGATTTAAAAAACTTTTGACTTGGACTTGACACACAAAGGAATGACAATTCAACACATGGCTTGGGGCTCAACTCATAATATGTGACATGTCAAATTAAAAGAGAGAAAACGTGAGTAACGGCAGTTAAGTCTATGTAGAGACCAAACGAAACGTCATCATTAAACTTCAAACTGAAGTGAAAAACTGATTTTAAATGGGACTTCTTCACACTGTGTCTCTGACACCAACTTCACTGCTGAATCATACACGCTGATTTCCTACCCACAAAAAAACCAAAACAGTCATCCGCAAGTCTCTGTTATTACATGGGCTTGAAAGTTGGACAGTGGAGTGTCATTATGAAAAAATTCCTTACCTTCGTTCGTAAAAAGATTCCATATTTTTGTGAAAAGGAGACCCATTTTGATGTGTTCACCTTCCTCTCCTTCCTGGCCTTCTTGTGGTTTCCGGAACCCAGATGACAAACTTGTAAATAGTCCCTTAATCCCTCTCGCGAATGACGTCAAATGAGGGAAGTTTCTTTAACAATACACAGGGAAGATTTTATTTATAGCTCGTTAGCAGTTCAAGCGGAACTGACGTCATGGATTTACACGGTTGTGATCGACTCAAACGCGCATTATAAAGATGGACAAGTATAAATAGATGTATATAATATATATAATAGCTAACAGTTTATAAATTGGAGAAATTATGTTAAAAATTACTTTCAAAGATATAAAATATGATGATTTTTTATCTCATTCCTCAGGAATACCATAAACTTTTGGGAATATAATAAACATTGCACGTGCATAATGCAACATAAAAACAGCATGGAGGAAGTGGACGAAGAAAGGTCGTTGACAATGTATCCTTGTATTGCAGCACAGCATTAGTCTTTTACTGTCGGTTTATTAATAGTTTGTGTCTTCAGGTCCCTCATTATACTCAGACACTGAATGTGTCTGCATATATTGTGTTCTCTGTATCTGTCCGTTGCCGCCAAACACCTAGCTCGGTAGATGTTTGTGCCCTCTTGCTCACCGTGGGGGTAGGCTTTATTTTTTATTTTCTTGGGTTTTTCGTAGAGGCTTGTAGACTACTTCGGTAAAAAGAAGGCGGGTTGCTTAAGGAGATCGTCGCATTCAAAATATTTCACCGAAATTACTGATTATTATTTTTTGATTTAATTATTATTATTATTATTATTATTATTGGTAATTTCTTTTTTATTTTTTCACTTTAATATGTTGTTTAGCTACTGTTCCAGTAATGTAGCCTTTTGATATGTGTTTAAATAACTCATCAGTTCGATTTGAATATCATGACGTATAACAGGGTTTGGACCTATCCAAAAATTTTTAAAGTAATATATATATATATATATATCCTTTTACTTTTGGGTTAAAAAAATACCAGTGCAGCAGATGTAAAAATAATGTATTGCATAGTATTTTTCTCTTCAGTTAAATTTGTATATTAATATAGATATACTCAACATGGTCCATACTGGATGTATGATAATTACTATGTATGTAGTGTTAATCATTAATAATGGAGCTCCCGTGCATCTACATGTATATACCAGTACGTGTGATTTCAATATGTAGAACCAAGTAATTTGTCACACATTTAATGCTTAGTTCTTTGTTTCATTTCCTTGACCAATGGCTTTATCAGGGATCTCAGTGTACCGTTCAGCAGTATAAGAGAGGCAGAGATAGCATACAGGACTCTGAGTGTAGACAAGGAACCCAAGAGGGGTGGAGTGAAGAAAACTTTCACTCTTAATGAAAAAGTTTTGCAGATGTAAGAGGTTTCCTAGTCTTATTAAGAAAATAATAAAAGGACATCTGTCTGAGATAAGTTTGTGAAGTTAAATTCATTTATCATAAAGCAAATTATGTTCATTTTATGAAATAACGGATGTGCTTGTATCATTTAAACTGCAACACCAGTTTGAACCAGAATAAGATTATGTTGTTTGAATATTTAGTATATGTACATTGTTTAAAATTGTATGGTTTTTTTTTTTTTTGTCAGTATAAGATATAAGAGTTATTGCTGCATTGTCTAGCTTTCTTTGCATAAGTAAAATATATTTTTAGGATGGTTTTGATATATATTTGTATTTTCATTCCAGACACTTTCAAGCCAAGGAAGCAAGAACATTACGTGTTAGTGTTAATTCATTCTTGGATCATTTGACATTAGTGACACAGACTATAGAACAATTTGGACCCCCTGTGGACACATGACAAGCACTGTAGATGTCACTGCAGTACAAGAAAAACTCTTCAACATTCTGTGATGGCTGTAGCACTGGTCTCTACTAGGAGCTGAATGGAACAAAAGATCAATGCAGTGTTCAGCGGTGGGGAGTTGTTGGTGTAACAGTAATGCTTGGAAGAAATCTTAATGAACAGGACTTTAGTGTGATAGATGGTGTCAGAGAAATAAGATTGGGTGATTGAGGTTGAGCGACTGTTACAGACGTGAAGAAAAATTAGTTACCCTCCTACCTCACAATTAATGAATGGCATTTTGAATCTGAAGTTATTCCATATTTTGCAATCCAAACCCATGACTTCACTAGAAATGCTTCAGCCTATCTCAAAATGTTTTTAGATACCCTACTTTCCTGTACTGTTTAAAGATTAAGTTGTAAATATTACCAATATAACCTTCAGCTGACATGACACTCAGAGTATTCAGGTTTTTCCTCAAAGCACTCACTGGGCCTCACATGGCATGGCAGTGAGTATAAACTGATATGTACAGTAGGGAGCGTATAGTAATTGTAATCTTACATGTACTAGTAGCTGCCTGGAACATTGAAATTTTTCACTTTTTTTTCACTTAACAGATCATGAAGATCAGTGATTCAAACCTCAGGAGTCATGTATGTGAAGCTTGAAATGAAAGAATAAACTTATCATGGCTAATGAAAGATCATGCTAAATATGTGTTTTATGAGTGATGTTCAGTCGAAAATGTGGCAAATGCATGGTTTTTATAGTCTTTCCATATTGTTTAAGGTTTTTCTATATGGTCACACATAGTATTTTCTGTAGAAATGAAGATGAAATGATGGTATAAAGTAATTTTTGTTTATTATGATTGTAAGTTGGTAATTGATTGATACTTGTAGGTATTGTGCAAAGTTGAAGAAAAAACTTTAATCCCTAAACATAAAAGATATATTATCAACAATCCTTTATCGACATCAACTAATTTCAGAATGTTTTGCAGTTTTATATAGATAAAAACAAACATTGCCTCTTACCTTCCAAAGAGGGGGACATGAGGAGAGGGGGGATGGCGTTTATTTTTTTTAAATTGGTTTGCACACTGTGTTTAAATGTCCATTCAAACTTAACCTCTTTCATTTTAAAAATAAAATTTAAAGAAAATCATAACACCATGCATCATGTCAATTTCGTTTTGTAGGTACTGTATTTATTAATGATTTTTGAGTATTAATTTCAAAGAAAATATTTTATAACAAATGGTTAAGTTAAAAACTTGTACAAAAACACAGTAAAAAAAGCATACCAAAAACAATGCTTTAATCCATACTGCTGTGCAATGGATTAAAAGAGTGTTGTAAAAGGTAACAAAACTTGCAAATAAAAATGTTTTGCAACCATCTGTCGACACCTATTCCCATTTTCCCTCACAGCAGTTAAAATTGTTTATTATGTACATTGATATGTCCTTGTACACAGGGCATAAAAGAATAAAGCTACGTTTGGCTGGTCATCTAAAATATCTCTTGTAAAGTTGTATACCAATTAAAGAGCAAAGATAATAAAGATGCATAGAAAACATGAAATCCGCATTTGAAAGTAAATGTTACCAAATGATAAAAATTATTATTATTATTATTATTATTTCTTTTTGTTCTGATTATTAAAAAAAAAAATATATATATTACCAGCTGAAAAGAATGCCCAAAAAACGCAATTGGCACCTCAGGCACAACAAACACATTTCATATCAAAATGGCTTTACCGGGGACAAGGCACCTTTGTTTTAGTCGCTGTAAGACCAATTTATACACAGTTATACGAAGTATAGCTAGCAGTCAGACATTTTGCAGATCAGGTAAGTGATACTCTTTCATACATGCCTACTGGCTTTCCAGATTGAGGAAAATGGTGGCTCTTCAACCGACACCGCAC
>NW_019775764.1:116392-129143 GCF_001039355.2 Lingula anatina | reverse complement strand
CAACCGACACCGACCCCCCCCCCCTCCCTTACCACCACCACCCCTCCATCTCGCATTCCTCCGCCCCCTTTCTCATCAGCAGGGCATCGTTTGTTAATTGTAGTCTCTTAGCGCGCTTTAAAGTCTTATGGTGAAAAGTAGTCTCTCGAAAAGTGAGTTGGCTTGCTCTGGTTTTCACGAAAATAGTCGAAGTGTTATAGGCTTTGGCATGAAAATGTGCATGTTCATTAGTGAAAAACTGAGTAAAGTGGAGCGTAACTGTTTATAATGACATTTGCCAATTGGACCGGCACTTTGAGATGAGGGTAAAGACTGTTTAAAATTGCTGTGTTATTACACGTACATCGTTTACATTCCTGTTGATTTCATATTGGCCGCTAGCTGGCGCTGTAGAAGTACAATACAAAACCAATCTAAGTTCTCTCAAATAAAATTTTAATATTAAATGACCTCAAACTAATGACTTAATGAATGTGAATATATTAAAATCATGTAAGTTTTCCAATTCTATTTATACACCCTTTTTCATGAAATATATAATACTGAATATGTTTGATAGTATATTGTAAAGTATACCTGGTATAAAAAATATAGTGTAATGCCATTATATACTGGTATAATACCTAAATACTGTATAAGTGTTTTAAATCAGAAAGTAGTAATTGGACTCGACATGACAAATATATGTTCACAGTCTACAATAATTTGTTAATTATTATTGATTAGCTTCCAAAGACAACAGAGAAAACAAACATGACTTGCCTTTGGAGGGTATAAGAGTTATTGACATGACAAGGTAATTGTTGGGCATATATTATGTGCTTTCTTTGTTTTATTTGGTTTAACCGATCCTTTTTCTCATGAACCATTTCATTGATCAATCAGTACTTTTATAGTCCAGCAGGTGTTCTAGAGCTCCTGCAATATGCGGCATCTTGTGAACAGGAGTAATTCCCACTAAATTGGGACTATTCCCACATTTTATTTTATAATTTTTTTTATATTACCAGGGTTTTATGTGGCCCCTACTGTTCAATGATCTTTGATCTTTGAAGTTTTCATTGTGGAATTTTTTCTCACTTTTTTTCCATCACCAGGGTGTTAGCTGGTCCATACTGTACTATGATCCTGGGAGACTTGGGAGCTGAGGTGATCAAAGTTGAACGACCAGGTGACATTCTTGAATAAGGATAAGAATTAATGCTCATACTAGACACATTATGGCATTTATGAGCTCTGACACTTCTTGTTTATCATATAGACTTCACCTGTTGGATTCAATAATTACAAATTACAACTATTCTTTCAATGAAATCTTGTGCAGTGAGTTTTTTTTTTTCTTTTGTGTGTGTTAAAATTTCTTCATGCATTGAATTTTTGAACTTGTATGATTAACTTCAAAGGTTTTCTTATAGATAATTATCTAGCTTTAATAATCCATGTAGGTGTTAAAATGTATTTATTTCATTTTTTAACTTAATTTGTTTGATTAATTTCAAAAGTTTTCTTGTATATTATTATCTAGAATTTTAATTAAAATAATATAAATTAAATTAGGTATTTCTCTACAATATCAGAAAAGCTAGAGCTTTTCTATTTCTTCAATTTTCAGTCTCTCATATATTATCATTATTATGTGATCACACTTAGGTATAGGAGATGAAACAAGATCTTGGGGACCGCCATTTTGTGGAGACCAAAGTGCCTACTTTCTGTCTATAAACAGGAACAAAAAGGTATAATATTACCACCAAGTGCAGTATGCTGCAGTCTTACACCTTCAATTTAGAAGTTCTAAATAAAAGAGAAAATAGAAAAAAATACAGTACAAGTGTTTATTACAGTTTTGTATGACAGTTTGAGTTTTTTTTNACGAAACATAACTGAATCGACGACAGGATTTTTTGCCCTTTTGGCCGCCCATAGTGACATTCTTGAATAAGGATAAGAATTAATGCTCATACTAGACACATTATGGTATTTATGAGCTCTGACACTTCTTGTTTATCACATAGACTTCACCTGCACCTGTTGTTGGATTCAATAATTACAAATTACAAATATTCTTTTAATGAAATCTTGTGCAGTGAGTTTTTTTTTCTTTTGTGTGTGTTAAAATTTCTACATGCATTGAATTTTTGAACTTGTATGATTAACTTCAAAGGTTTTCTTATAGATAATTATCTAGCTTTAATAATCCATGTAGGTGTTAAAATGTATTTATTTCATTTTTTATCTTATTAATTTGTTTGATTAATTTCAAAAGTTTTTTTGTATATTATTATCTAGAATTAATAATATAAATTAAATTAGGTATTTCTCTACAATATCAGAAAAGCTAGAGCTTTTCTATTTCTTCAATTTTCAGTCTCTCATATATTATCATTATTATGTGATCACACTTAGGTATAGGAGATGAAACAAGATCTTGGGGACCGCCATTTTGTGGAGACCAAAGTGCCTACTTTCTGTCTATAAACAGGAACAAAAAGGTATAATATTACCACCAAGTGCAGTATGCTGCAGTCTTACACCTTCAATTTAGAAGTTCTAAATAAAAGAGAAAATAGAAAAAAATATAGTACAAGTGTTTATTACAGTTTTGTATGACAGTTTGAGTTTTTTTTTTTATATTAAATAAAGAAGTTTAAATGTACCTGGCACAAACCCACTGTGTTTATTTTATTTCATCATTAATGCAATATTATACAGTGAAGGTAGTCAAAGAATCACAATCATTAGTCTCACCAAGCTACAACAAACACAATTAGTACAGTAATAACTAAATGTAACAACTAACAAAATCAGTTTATTAAACTTGACAATCAGTGGCACTTTGGAGTGAACACTTTTCCCCTCCATTTCAGAGTGTAGCAGTGAACTTCAAGTCTCCTGATGGGAATCAAATAATAAAAGAGGTTGAGATGAGACCACTGCGGTCTTTTATTTTAAACTGATAATGGCCAGAAATGTAGTTGAAATCTTGACATATTTAGCTCGACTGTGAAACACAAAGAAGACTTTTGTTTTTTAGAATATTACTTGAAAATGAATGCATTTATTTATTTATTTATTTATTTATTTACATGAATGTCTCAGTAGAAATTATATAAAAACAGTTGAAATAATCCCTGAAAAGACCAAAGAATTGCAAACATTTTATTTGCAGTTAATCAAGAAAAGTGATGTCCTCATAGAGAATTACATCCCAGGAAAGCTAGGAGAGATGGGGTTGAGTTACCAAGATCTTCAGGAGGTGAATCCCAGGCTGGTCTACTGTTCTATTACTGGTAGGGTTGAGGTCCAAATTTTGTTGCTATCTATGTGCTCCTCACCTAAGTTTTGGATGTTCTCCCCTTCTCTCTGTGTCTCTCTTTCAAAAAGAAAAAAAAAAAAACATCCCTCATCCCTGTGTCCACATTACACATAACAGTAATGAAAATTTTCCTTGACTGCTGTCTAGAATTTGGCTTGCTTTATTCAGCTTATTCCTTTTTCCTTGTGCCTCACCCCAAGTACTGCCCCCTTCCTCCCAAACCCAACCGGACCCTGGCATTGCTTTAGTCAGAGCAAAATAGTCATCCTTTATTCCATTTTATAACTTATTTTACATCTAAAATTTTTACTGGAATAGTTTTTTAAAATAATTTAAAAATAAACATCTGCATTTCATGAGACAAGAAGCAAAGATATATCCTGTTATCTAAGACAGTTTTCTGCATCATTTTTATCGGAAAAGAAGTTTATAGATTTAAGGGCAATCTTGTAATCTGCAAAAAAAAAAAAAAAAAAAAATCTCTGTTTTTCAGTCTGCACAAGTAAATTTTGCGTGTATTTCTATATTTAAAAAAAAAATGATAATGCTCTAATGGTATTCCAGGCTACGGCCACACTGGTCCATATTCACTAAGAGCAGGCTATGATGTCATAGCAGCAGGTGTTGGGGGATTGATGCATATAACTGGACCTGCTGTAAGTAATATTAATTGATAAAACAAGTCCTAGCATTTGAAAACTGACCACCCCATTTTGCACATTTATTAAAGAAATGCACGTCTTACAAATGTCTTGTCTTGTTGATAAATATACTTTTTTTTAAAATTAATTTTAATTGATTATTAAAATAGTTTGTAAGTGCTGGCATTCAGTTTGACCACCTCAGCTGTGGAGAGAAATAATAAGACAGTTGTATTGAAAAAAATATAATATGTTTTATTATGTTAAGATTTTTTGACAGGAAAAAATGATAGAAAATTAAAAATTAGATAAAAAAATTTTACTGCAGGATGGAGAGCCGTGCCGTGTTGGGGTGGCTATGACTGACCTCTCTACAGGACTATACGCCTATGGTGCCATCATGGCAGCACTTTTATATCGTAATAAGACTGGACATGGGCAACACATAGACTGCAACTTACTAAACACTCAGGTAATTTCAATTTACTTTTTAAACAATTCATGGTGATAAATATTTACATTGATGTTTCATATCTTGGTGGAAAAAAACAAATGTTTTCACATTCTGTCATATCATACACATTTATTCCTGCTTGCATGGGTAAGAAAAATATATAGAACATGTTTTTATCTTTTTGTTATTGATTTTGCCCATTCAGGTCAAAGCATTAGGCAAATAACTAATACCCTTACTCCTGTTTATATATGACCTTACGTAAATGACAGATGATTGAACTATTGATAGAACTAATAGAACTATTGAATTTGGCTGAGGTCTGCAAAACAATTAACATATTAACTGAAAGCAAAAGTCAATGATAGTTCTTACAGATATAAAAATATAATATGACACTTAAATGTCAGTGTTCTCCAGATAACACCAAACATTGCAGCAAATTTGAGACAAACTTGTCAGGATCGAGTTCCAAAGAAAAATATGTATAGCTGCAAAGTTTCATGCATACATCATCAGTGGTTGCAATAAGTTTTGAAGGCCTGCATTGCTGCTATGTATTTTGTCAGATTGCAGTGAGTGTGCAGTATCTATTGTAAGGACTAGTCAGGAATGTTTTAACATTACCCTGTGCCTCTGTCACCACCAGCAGGCCAGCAGGATTGATAGTCAATGTCGTGGGTCCCTCTAAGCCATCGTCTTTAGTGGCAATGTTTCTGATAAACTGTCCCTGTGGGCTCAGTGTCACTATCCTTTTGTTATAACAATCAACGATGAAAATGTGACCGTAGCTATCTGTGCACATTCCCCATGGTGCATGCAGCTGACCATCACCACTGCCTTGTGTACCATACTGGTACAGCTGATCACCAGTAGGTGACAGTACATGTACACAGTGTTTGCCCAAGTCTGATATCACAATGTTATCATTCACTGTGTTCACTGTGATGTACTGTGGGGTTGTGCACATGGTCAGTGGAATAGTGTTCAGGAGCTGTCCACTATCTGCATGGAATGCAAAGATGGATTTCTTTTTACTGTCGCAGACCATTACAAGACCATGTCTGTTCAGTGTGATACCGCATGGCATTTCAAGTTGACGGTGACCCATGGTTGTCACCTGCTGACCTCTGGTGGAGTACACTTTGACACACTTGTCACCTTTTGATGTTATATACAGATGACCAGTCTGTGACACAGCAACATCAAATGGCTTGTTTAACTTAATGTCAAATTTGAACTCCCCTACATATGAAAATATTTTTGTCCTGTCATTTCTCCAATCTACAGCATACATAAATTGCTCATCCGTGGCCAACCCAGTTATGAAGGTTTTAGAAGTGTCATCCTTCAGCTCTGTGGTGAAAGAATGCACACATTCTGCCTTCTCCAAGAAAACTGGAAGATTTGGTGCTGATCTTGGATTTGTTCTCAGTCCAGTTAATGGAGGTTTTGACTGTACTGTCACCTGTCCTAACATGGCTTCCAGTCCGGAAGTAGATATCTTACCAGGACTATAAGATATCTCTGCAGTTGTGTCTAGTGTTAGAACTGGTGTGTTCTCCATTGATACCAATCTCTCTGTCAGAGTTTTTGCATGAACCATGATATCAGAGTCAGTGCCATATGTGACAAGTTGTTGGGCAAAGTCACAGGCACTGTGCAAGGAGGCATGGTGAAGTTCAAGGAAGTCCTTGTTTGCCTCGCTCTTTGCCTTCCTCACATCATAAGCAGAATTCACTTCTGAAATCAATGTCTCTTTCCTCTCATTAATTAATGTACAGATCTGCTGGGCTTGTCTTTCAATGCTGTTGACAGTGCCTTTCCTGAAAAGAGAGTCCTCAAATTCATTGGCTCCTTCCTTGGCTACTGCCTCTGTGAATATGTTAACTTTTGCCAGAGATTTTACAAGGGCAGTTTCAATAGTTTCTCTATTGCTTTTTGCAACTTTTTCTACAGGTAAAATACCATGTCTGTAATGATCTGTTAATGCACAGTCACCACAAACAAGGGTGTCATCATCTTCGCAGTAGTATTTCAGTTCATTACCAGGATGTGTTTCACAACCGTTGGTGAATTGTGCATTGACTTTTGTTGTCGCTGCTACATTGGACTGTTCATTTTCTGACTTCCTTCTTTCTGCTTGTTGCTGGGTTATGATGTCTTTTGCCTTACTAAATGCGAAATTCTTTTTCAGTTCAGTAAGTCCTTTTTTTGGAGAACGGATCTCGTCTCTACATATAGGACAGAGAAATTTTCTGTCTTTAGTGACAGTTCTCTTGGCATGGTCAGATATACAGCCAAAGCAAAATGTATGGTAGCACGGCAGCACACGGGGGTCCTCATACTCTTCCAGACAGATGCTACATGTCAAGAGATTGTCCGTGAAGGCTGCTGCAAGAGCTTCTGCCATGAATTTCAAACTGTTTTACAGGTGAAATAAAACCTGTACGAAACTGGTTGTAGTTCAGTTGAAATGGAATCACTCATTTTTAAGAAAATGCAGCCCCTATTTTTTTCTTTCCTGTTCACTTCCTGGTGCAGCTGGTTTGTTTAGTATATATTTAACATGAAAACACTAATGTAGCAAGTACACAGAGAAAAGTTGCCTGATATTACTCCAGAGTTTGCAGTGAATGCCTTTAACATAACACTTGAAATATTTACCGGCACTGTACACAAAGTAGTTCTTGCTCTCCTTTTTTGATCTACTCAATGGTACAGAAAATATCGCATCTGTTTATCAGTTAAGGGTGATCTCACCATAGTTACTATTTGATAAAGTGATTGAAATGGAATGAGTCAGTCAAAATATAATCCAGGCCCTATTTATGTTTCCTATTCCCTTCCTGGTGCAGCTGGTTTATTTATTAGATATTTTACACAAAAACACTTACCAAGTGTACAGTGAAAAGTAGCCCAATATTACACCAAAGTTTGCAGTAAATGCTTAAACATAACACTTGCAATATTTATTGAACACAAAGTAGTTCTTGGTCTCCTTTTTGATTCTCTCAATAGTACAGTAAAATATTGCATCTGTTTATCAGTTAAGGGTGACCTCACCACAGTGGCTTTTTGATAAAGCAATTTAAATTTAAATCCATTTTAATGTTCTTATTTACTCTAGCACAGTGTTCCCCCACAGTGGGGCAACTCCTGATAATAATTATAAGATTTTCTTGACTTGCTATAATTGCTGTTTAGAGAAATGGGATACTTTTGTTGGGAATAATGGGAATGTTAAAACATTTTACTTTGACTGACAGTGTTGAGTGTTATAGCTCAGAGGCTTGCATTCTTTGTATGTGATGAGGTACAGTAATGAATTGCATGTATACTAAGTAATATGACCCTTTATGAAAATCATAATTCAGTATTGAAAGTGATATTTGAAGTCAAATCTTAATTTGCCTTTAAGCCCAACCAAATGCCCAAAACTTAAAGAGATACCAAAGGATAGCATTCATATTTTCTGAAAAATGACATTTGCCTACCTTTTGCTTTTCTGGCTACCTTGGTCATTTTCATCAAACCTCATTAAAAAATTAATATTGCAGCAGTATAATGTGTCATACAATGAGATATCATTACTACAACAGACTTTTGTGAAATTAAGGGACAGAAAAGTATACCAAGTTTAAGACCAGAAATTGAAACTAGGTGCATTTTCAATGCTTTTTCTACTGGTTGAGGGATTGATTTGGTTTATCGCATGCCCACTTGTAATTTACAGCACTTGGTTAAAGTTGGGAAATTTTTGTGGTCTTATTGTTCATGTTAGTTTGCGAGGGGACAATTAAGCTGGGCCTTGGAGAGAATCCCTGCTGAGATAGATTGGTCCTGCTGGACAGATAACTTTTAATCTGAGCACAGCCTGGTGAAACTGTAAACTTGAAAGTGTTGGAAGTTGGTCTGTGAATGTTGTACCTGTCTCAGAGCCATCAACAGTATAGTTTGTGGTTTTAAATGATACTTTTACAGCAAAATTATGCCTAAATGAATAATATAAAGTCTTTACATAACTATTTTAGTAGCATTTTCTGAATGCTCACAGTAACAATTATGCATAATTATAAAATTTGGTTGTTAAGCATTATGTTATATTGCATCAAAATTAAAAAGAAGTGTTTTTTTTTTAAATGTTTGTGATTAAATTGATTTTTGTCATTTTAAGACTGTTTTAATGATGTTGCTTCTATTAGCTTTGTCATTTATATGTCTGTCCATTTTACAGCTTTGCTGTTTTTAATAAGATGAAACAAAGAGTTTGTATGGGTGTGGAAGATAGGGGAAATGTCTTTCCATGAGCTCAGACTGAGTGTTTTTCTAGCCATTTATTCAATACAAACAGTACAATACACTCAGAATCATAGATACAATACACAGTATTTTGTCAAATATATCGAAAACTTATCCACAGCAAACCATACTCACACACACTGACATGAAATTTATCTACTAAGTGATTATAATTATAATATTATTATAATATAATATGTAGCAAACATTTTATATGTAAAAAGGGAAAACTACTAGTACCACATGTCTAGCACAAATATTTAAATTAAAATAATATATTTTATCAAAAAAAAAATCATTTTCACAAAAACACTGCAATGTGACCCACACAGATATCAAACTTGCTGAATATAATACGGCCGTAATGAGTTATGTAGTAAGTGATTATTCTTAACAACTGACATAATATGGCATGTTGATGTATTTATATTTAGACTCATATATATAGAGGAAACTTTTTTCACAAAACTATACAATTGCAAATACATGAACAGTAGCTACTAGTAATTCTTTAATTACCTCTAATATTATACATGTATATAAATAAAATTACAATTAAAAAAGAGAGAAAGAAAAAATGGATACAGTGTCTTAATTTTACACATAGTTCTAAGAGCTTCCATATGGTATTCATTAGCATTTATAAGTATTCAATTAAATTTATTTTATATCCAAACTTCAGTCTGTATGGATCGCAATATATTTGATCAGTGTACAAGGTGATCTGTACCTAGTTAAAGAGCTTGAATGTCTTTATGTTCCCATCCTGCTGAGCCACTACCAGCTGGCCAATAGAGTTGATGGCCAAGGCACTGGGATACTTCAACCCATCATCACTAGTGGCAATGTATTTGATGAACTGTCCATGTGGACTCAGTGCCACTATTCTGTGATTCTGAAAGTCAGCAATGAAGATGTGGCCATGGTTATCTGTGCATACACCGCATGGCCAATTCAGCTGACCGTCACCACTGCCTTCTGTGCCATACTGGTGGAGCTGATCACCAGTAGGTGCAATGACATATACACTGTTCTTGCCAAAATCTGACAGCACAATGTTGTCATTCACAAGGCTTGCTGTGATGTACTCTGGAGAATTGCACATCCTGAGTGGAATAGTATTCAGGAGCTGTCCACTGTCTGCATTGAAAGTGAAGATGGATTTCTTTTTACTCTCACATACCAACAAGTGATCATGGTCTATGCTCAGAGTTATACCACGAGGCATCTCCAGTCGATCCTGGCCCATGGTTGTCACCTGCTGTCCTTTGGTAGAGTACACTTTGACACATTTCTCACGCTGTGATGTTATGTACAGTTTACCAGTCTTTGACACAGCCACACCACATGGCTCTTTCAATTTTATGTCAAACATGAATTTCCCTGCATGTGAGAACACCTTAGTTCTGCCATTCTCTTTATCCACAGCAAACATGTGTCGCTCATCTATGGCTAACCCAGTGATGTACATTTCAGCATTATCATCCTTCAGCCTAACATTGAAGGAGCCCACACACACTGTCTTCTCTATGAATATGGAATGATGTGATGCAGATCTTGGATTTGTTGCATGGTGTTTAGCTAGTGTAGGCTGTAACTGTTCTGTCAGCTCCCCAAACATGGCTTCCAGACCAGCCGAAGATATCTTACCAGGTATAAATGATATCTGTACATGTGTATCTGGAGTTGGAACTGGTATGTTCTCCATTGCTTCCATCCTCTTGATCAGAGCTTTTGCATGAACCATGACATCAGAATCAGTACCATGTACAACAAGTTGTTGGGCAAAGTCACAGGTTCTGCACAAGGAGGCATGGTGAAGTTTAAGGCTGTCCTTGTCTGTCTGCTTTTTTTGGGTATCATATGCAGCATTTACTTCTGATATCAATATATCTTTCCTCTGATTAACCAGGCTACAAATATGCTGGGCTTGTTCTTCAATGCTGTGGATGGTGGCTGTCCTTATGTGATTGTCCTTTCCTTCACTGGGCATTTCAGTGGCAAGTGCTTCTTTGAACTTGTTAATCTTTTTTGCACTTTTCACCAGCTCAGATTGAATTTTTTCTCTGCTGCTGTTTGCAACTTTCTCTATGGGTAGAATTCTATGTCTGAAATTATTTGGTACACAGTCACCACATAGAACAGCATCATCTTCTTCGCAATAGTATTTCAGTTCAGTACCAGGATGTCTTTCACACCTGATGGTCATTTGTGAGATGGCTTTTGTCACATCATCTTTGTGTGGAGATATGACTTTGTGCTGCTGCAGCTGACTTAAAACTTCTTCTGCCCTATGCGAATATGAAAATGCGTGTGTACGAAAATCTTTTTTCAATGCTACAAGTCCATCTTTTGGAAATTGAATTTCTTCACTACAACTTGGGCATGGAAATGCCCTGCTTGAAGTTGTATTTTTCTTAGCATGGTCAGATATACAACCATAGCAAAATGTATGGTAGCAAGGCAGCACGCGGGGGTCCTCACACTCTCCCCGGCAGATGGTACACCTCAAGAGATTATCCTTGAGAGCTGCTGCTGATGCTCTGGCCATATTGTCACTTAAATGTATGAAGTCATATATTCAGTCACTGGCCGTACAGTACTGTTCGTTTGAATAATTTATTGATCTACCCATTGGGTAGAAGTTTTTAAAAAGCACTATTACTCCACAGCTCAGACTGTATCTATTACCAATGGTTTTCTGTCAGGTGTATTTTCTCCCCATCCTTCTTCTCCTGGCTTATTTTGTGACAAAGCCCAGAATATATACACTCTAGCAAGCATTGGGTCAATATTATCAATTGGAACTGCTATGCTTACAATGACTGGTTCTTCTAGTTGTATTGTGTCAGCTGTTGTGTGTTAATAATTAATGCATTGATTTTTTCTTTTGAATCCACAACAATACCTACATTTGTATGTTGAACAAGTAAGGTTGAGAAAAAAAGCTGTCTGCTTATTTTGTTGATGCTGACCTCACCATAACAGCGAACAGTTTCATTTACAGAATACACAATTTGTGCTATCTTGGGAGGTAGTTGCATGCATTGTGTTTATTTTAAGCTCCCGTATTAGAAATCAAATGCTGATTGTACATGTAGCATTTAGCTTGCATTGGTGAAATAGAAAGTTTTACATGTTAAAGATGCATACAAAGTCAACTTTTTGTCACAAAAACCAACCAAATGCCAGCATATAGTTTCAAGTAGTATAACTAAGAGAATTGCCAAAAGGCATTGTTTAATTTTACCCGAAAATGATGTTTGAACGGATTTTCCAGCTGGCATACTAAGCAGTATGTCAATGGGGCAGGAAAGTAGGTCACGAAAGTAGGTTAAATTTACAACCAAAAATTTAAAGAAAGGAGCAGTCTAAAGGTCTTTTATGGCTGATCGAGTGATCTATTCAGTTTATCCCTTGGCATGTTAAATTTATTTGAGTCATATAAGAATCTAGTAAAAGTGGTTTACATGTGTTACTGGGAATCCATGCTCCACCGATGCTCGGTTCATATGTACCTTTAAGGTGACTCCATCCAGCCCTGTTGTTTTGAGGTATCTTATTGGGCACTTACCAGTAGTGATAGATATATTGGAGTGGATACTTTCTTGTTCTTGTTACTTTTGTTTATATATATATATATATATGATTCTTGGTTTTCATTCTTGAATGATAACATAAAAAGAACAACTCCTGTTGTCTCATGATATTGCACACAAGTAACATTAGGCTCTTAATTCACTGCAGATGCCCACACAAACTGGCATAAGGTCAAACAGTTAAAACACAAAAAATTCATATAACTTTATTTACCTTTACTCTGTTCCAGATAGCCACATTGACCCACATAGCCTCCAACTACCTCAATGCTGGGCAGGAGGCCAAGAGACATGGGACAGGACATGAAAGTATTGTACCATATCAGGTAATTGTCAAGGGCAGTTCCCTGGGTGGGAGGAGGTGTAAGGTGGGAACCGGGGGGGGGGGGGGGGGTTTTAACAGGACAGGACGTTGACGAGTATTGGTCCCAGTATCAGG
>NW_019775764.1:102224-116320 GCF_001039355.2 Lingula anatina | reverse complement strand
GGGGGGGGGGGGGGGGGGGGGGGGGGGGGGGGGGGGGGGGGGGGGGGGGGGGGTTTACAGGACAGGACTTGACAGTATTGTCCCATATCAGGTAATTAACAATCGGACATCCCGGGTGGGAGGAGGTGAAGGGTGGGAGCAGGGAGGGTTACAGGAGGCCAAGAGACATGGGACAGGACATGAAAGTATTGTACCATATCAGGTAATTATCAAGGGCAGTTCCCTGAGTGGGAGGGGTGTAGGGTGGGGGGGGGTGGGGGGAAACAGGAGGCCAAGAGATGGGATGGGACTTGGATCTGCAGGGGTATCATTGTTAAGTTTAATTTGAAAAGCTTGCTTCACTTTATCATAACAAAGTATATGGTAATTCATCGATCTTTGCGATGGGGAAAAAATAACCCCGCTCGGCTGTCACCTTGATTGGATAGTAAACGATTGTTGTAAAATCGCTTTTTGATCGATTTAAAAACCGGGTGCATAAATTTGAAAACCACCTAGAACAACCTTAGACTGCCACATTAATCCAATACATAGCAAAAATAAACCATAAAAAGTGGTTAAAGCATTCAAACCGAATGTCGTAAAGTCCCCATATACCTCCATACAGACAATTTTATTGTTCGATTTGAATGCTTTAACCACTTTTTATAGTTTATTTTTGCAATGTATTGGATTAATGTGGCTGTCTAAGGTTGTTCTAGGTGGTTTTCAAATTTATGCACCCGGTTTTTAAATCATAAAGCGATTTTATGTCAACTGTTTACTATCCAATTTAGGTGACAGCTGAGCATGGTCCTGAAGGAAAATCTGTTATCATCGATTATATAGTATTACTAGTATTTAACTCAAACATTTTCCTGGCAGGCCTTCAAGACATCCGATGGCTACCTAACAGTGGGAGCAGGCAATAATGTCCATTTTGAAGTTCTTTGCAAGGTGCCGTGTCAGGATTATTTTGTCTTTTTTCATTTCTCACATTTAAAGATTGATTGATTCAGATCTGTATTGTAAATTATCTTTAATTAAATAAAATTTTATTTTCTTTATTTAAATAAAATCTTTTTCCATGCGATCCAATTTTGAAATTGAAGGAGTTCACTTCTGGAATTCATATTGCAACAGGGCTGCCTTGAGGAGGTTTTATTCTGTTAGTAAAATTTTAAATTACTTTTTTTTTGTTACAGAGAATTGGTATGGAAGAACTTTTGAAAAATCCTAAATATTCCAGCAATAAAAGTCGAGTAAAGCACAGACAGGAGTTGATAGAGGCGCTGGCACAAAGGTAATTTTCTCAATAGATATTTGTTGAAAAAGAAGACTTAAATACTTGTGCCCCTTTTAGTAAAATCCAATACCCACAGTGTTAGGGCCTCCCCCTCTTCCAAATTGGTATTAATAATAATAATAATAATGATAATAATAATACTGCCGATACGGATATCACCAAGTTAAGCTAATTCAACTTCTCTAGAAACGGGCTTTGATTCACAGTGTGGTGCTATTAAGAGTAAGGGTTCTGCCAGCCAGGCCTACCCCTACCAGACACATGCCACGTCTGGTAGTTGGGTAGGCCTGGCAGGTGCTCCTTTTCAGATTCATGAAGAGGTTAAAGGGGCTGGCCATCATGTCCCTGAATTAGGCAGAACCAGGTCCTCTAGAAACACGGTTTAAATATAACTTATGGTGACACATATTTTTAGGTTCTCCCAGAAGTCCACTTCAGAGTGGCTGGACATTTTTGAAGGGTGTGGCATGCCCTATGGCCCTATTAACAACATGGAAGGCGTGTTTAACGACCCCCATGTCTTACAGACTGGTATTGTCCAAAAGATGGCGCACCCAACAGCAGGAGATATCCGAGTGGTCGGTAAGAAAAAAATATTAAACTGTGTATTTTTGGGAAATAAGAAAAAATTAAATCTGGGGGCCTTTCAAAAAACGATCAAGTGGCCATTGCAGCACATATGGTAGGCCCCTCTGTGAAATAATGATACTGTGCTTTCATATCATGTGGATCATACTGCATTCATATTATTTGAATTACTTCTACTTATTTGTATAAGACTGTAATTTTTATTAAATACTAATTATTTATGAAAGCTTTAGGTTACCCTCAGACCACAGAGTCCAGTTACAAAATTATAGTAGACACATAGGGTAGCTTTGGGTTATGTTTTTTAGTTTACACGTAATGACTGTTTGGCGCAATATTTTTCATTCCATTTGTCTGAAGTGCGACATATACATTTTGTTTCAGGTCCAGCAGTAAGGTACTCGGACTTTGACCTGGTCCTCCAGTGCCCCCCTCCAACCCTGGGGCAACACACGGGGGAGGTGCTGCAGGAACTGCTGGGGTTTTCATCTAGTCAAATACAAGGATTGGCTGAGAAGGGCGTGGTCGGTCTATAAGAGGGCGGGGCATGATGATGAAGTTTTCATCCAATGAAATACAAGGATTGGCTGAGAATGACATGGTTGGTCTAAAAGAGGGCGTGGCATGAAGATGACCATCTTTTCTAATTTCTATGTACTTTACGTATTTTACTTACGGTGCATTTGAGTAATGAATAGGTATGCAAAGTACAGAGCCGGGTTCGATATTACTGCCGGAACAGATTAAAGTAAGAATAAGAAATTTTGATTCTGGGCAGTTTGAAAGATCAATTTTGATTATACGGTAATTGTAACCACATAGAAAACCGTGATTCTGGCTTGCTTGGACAACTCGGCGTATTGATGAACTCGAGATCGTTATGCATGGGGACACGGTAATGTGATAGATGGCTAGAGGCTTGGTGGAAGTATCATACCTGAGACAAAAATTATTACTAAACTAATGATTGACTGCAAGGGGCGTGCTGCTATTTAGAGGGTTGTGTGGCTTAAAGGTTTGTGCTAGTATCGCTTTTGAGTATAAATCTGACACTAGTTTTGAATTAATTTTGAAACTGTGTAAGTCTGAATTCAAGCATAAGTTATCTAGTAATTATAGTAGGTAATAAATGGGAATATACAAATATGAATGTACGAATTTGACTGTGATATTTCAAGAGGGATATTTTAAGTGGCCAATGTGACTTATAGTAATTAAAGTTAATAAATGAAATGTGATTCTCTCACTTTTGTTTTATATTTTATTACATAAGATATGGCTGAAAAAATGCTGAACACCACCTGGCCAAGCCGGATTGGTCCTCTCTGACACATATTTAACAGGAAATTTCAGGGGGGTGTTTTTTCCAGGCTTATTAGATATTTTAATAAAGTAAATGTACCTTTTTATTTATCAAATACCTGTTTTACCCCCTCGTTCAGAAGGCCCTATTTTGCACACAGAATTACTGCCCTCTCTTACACTAAATGTGAAATTCAAGCCGTAGGCTAATTTTTATATGTTACATTATATTTCTTCCATTTTGATTAAAACTGAAGTTTGAACGGTGAGTGGCACATAAATAGGGATTTTGTATGTTCACAATTTTTAAATTAAATCTGTCAAATTGAACAAAATGATTTGCTCATAACTTTTGGTAGTTTATTGGTCTTCTTATTTTTCTGAATGTTAGCCATTTGTTTTCACCATAATTTTGATTTTGTATGTTTCTTTCACAATACATTTGACCTTTGTGAGCTGCCAACCATTTTAATGTGTTTTAAAAATCAATTCCCCCTAAATTAGTTCTCAAGCACGCTGATAACGTTAACGAATCATTAAATAAAAAAGACAAAAGTCTAACGATGTTTTTTTATTTCTATACACAGATTACGAATTCCACAAATAGAGATTTTCAAAATATATGATAATATTCTTTATGGCACATAATTCAGTTGGAGCAGAGCTAAACATAAAACATAATAATAATAAAAAAAACTTCGGTGAATCTTTCCGACATATCTGAATCTAAAAGATAAACAGTATGAATTTTCAGTAATAAAAATAAGTAAACAGGTCATGTTGTCAATAAGAATCGTATTTTAAACACAAAATATTTAAACGTGATTTTAACACATTTTAATATGGTTAGAACACACCATTGCAAGTAAGGTGTTTGAGTGCACAGAAAATATCAAATATCAAAAAAGTTCAAAGAGAGTTTGCACCATTGAATTTTGTCTTCATTGAGTATTTCTCCCCAGCCATTCGTCTCTCCTTTATATTCTACTTCAATAGGTCTTTCCTCTTTTTTTTTTCTTGTATCTAAATATTTTGCAGGATTTCACGAAAAGTTGCAAATTAATTAATTCCTGTGCTTTATAACAATGCATATATTCAGTGTTTTTCGCTTTACCTCAGTCCGGTTAAACAACTGCATTAAGTACGCAAGTCATAACGTAGGACTGCACAAGTAACATTTGACTCCACTTTTAAAGAGATCTTCGTTGAAAAAACTAATCCCATAACTCAGAAACACGTGTTTTTCCTCGTATAGCCTATAATGTTGCCATATGGAATTTGAACATTTACTGTACAGCTAAATCTTAAACCTAAAGAATGAATGGTCTTAGTTTCATTGTCATGTTCGAATTTTTACGCCTAAACGTATATAGCATATACATGTAACCAATAAACATTATCCACAAAGACTGTTTGTTGACAATCAAAAACACGTTGATATAAAACTATGTATTTCATAAGTTAATTAATAAATTAAAGAGTATATTTACACGTGGAGTACCTTATATTCAGCACCTATGAAAGAAATGTACAGATTTGTCATGGAGAGGCCATATCGTCGACATTATTCAAAGGCTCACAGTGCGCTTTAGATGTATATATTTCTACATATAGCAAATAAAACTAATTTTCCTCGGCATCAGCAGTTTTCATTTTAACAACAAGGCCTACCACATCCTAAGCCTTTGATACAATTACCATAAATAAACCAGTTTTCGGAACTAGAAACATACGTGTATTACTAAATAAAAGCGTAATTCTGTGAACGGTTTTGGATATGTTATATCTTAGAAATTACGAGGGAAATTGGTTCGTTTTTGCTATATTAAGGTACCGGTCTAAAGCGCATTATGTGCTTTTATCAAGAATTACAGTAAGATTACGACGGTATACAACTTGTAATAGTTGGTACATATACTGTACTGTACATGGTACGTGGACCCTTTTGTACAAACATGGAATGTTATCACACAAAAAATAGCAGGTATTCGGACACGCACTTGGGCCGAGTCTTAAACGTGTTCACAGAGAGGCTTATTACTATTCCTGTATATAACAGTTCTTGTGTTATGCCTCTAAAGAAATCCACTTTAAATCAAATCGAATTTCATCCACGGAGTGTCTACAGAGGGATTTCTCTAGACTGGCAATTTTCTACCGTCGTCCTATAACGCAGTTAGACACGAACTTGCATGACCACATACGCACAGACATTAAGAACAAGGGGAGAGGGAGAGGGGGGTCCATTAAAATGTATTCTACATATGGCAAGTTTTTCGCATTGTCAAATTTGTCGTTTGTTATATTGGTCTTACTGATATACCGGCACCCTGTTTTAAGGCCAAAACTTGGAACGCCCTCACGAAATAACACATGCCCGTGACTTCTGCGCCATTCGTCCCTTGCCAACAAACCGTGACACCTGCATAGCGCCATCTAGACTCAGCTTTCCATTGGCTCGTCCGGAAGCGCTTCCCTGCTTGGGACTACTTCCAGGGCTCGAGACGTTATTCTGTCGGCTTGGCAAGGACTGCAGAAACTCTTCGCCTCCCAGGCTGTCGGGATCGGCAATGGTAAGCATAGTCAGGCTTCCGTCGACGGCCCCAATCACAATGGAGGAGCCGCCGCCAGTGCCCGCTATTGCGGTGATATCCGCATGCGCCTTGTAATTGGCGATCCGTTTACCGTCCGTGACCCTGAAAACCTGAATAGTGCGGTGACCGGAATGGTAGTAGATGACATGCTGGTCATTCTTGGTGAACATACAGTTCACGCTGAAGACTCCCTCGGCCACTCTTGGGATTAAGGTCTTGGCCACCTTCCCCGTTTTGAGATCCAGAAGTTCTAACCCGCCGCGAGAGGGGGCGTATAGCCCGTATTTACCATTCTGCGTGCAGAGTCCGTTCCATTTGGGGATGGAGCGCACCAGAGATTTTTTCTTGATGTCAAAAATGTTGCCCTTTTCGGAGTCAATGAGTGCAACGTGGGTGGGTTCATTGGGCATTGCCACTAACTGGGTGAATTCCTTGTAACTGTTATACTTCAGCTGGACATTGTAGATGAAGGCACCCGTTTTGCCTTGAAACACGCCCAGAACTTCGTCATTCTTTTGCACAGCGGCGACCACGACGAAGACACCGTCCTTGCTTAGCACCGCCCTTTTGAACTTCTTGAAGCTATACTCAAAACTGTATACAGTGTCCCCTTCGGGTATGGTCCTGCAGGTCACGCGGGCTTTGGTGCCTGCAGAGCGAGAGATGACCGTGTATTTCTCATCCCCTTCGTTCAACTCCAGCTGAAGCACCTCCTTCTCCGGATCCTGCCGAACGATCTTCGCCTGCGGGAGGTCCCAGATAAACACGTTGTTTGACTCGGCGCTGATGACGTACTGAGCTTCCGCTGTTATGCACGCATGCGTGACTATGGAACTGTGGGAACTGCTTGAGAGAATCTTCTGAAGGTGTCCGTTTTCGAGATTCCATACCCCAATGTTGTTCCGGGTGGTTGTTACCCCCAAATAAGCGTAGTTGGCCAGGCTGAGAGATTCTATGGGTTTTTCGTGGCGGTCTATTGTGTGAACATCCTCGTAGATGTTGTCGAAGTTCCATACCTTTATGGTTTTGTCGATTGAAGAAGAGATTACCTGTGATAAAATATCAGCAAAGGTGATTATTCTGGATATATCATGAAATGAGACAAGTTCACATAAATGGTAGAAAAAAATAAGCAACAGCCCAAATAAATACTTGCATTTTGATAATCTGTCCTTCCTTTTCGCTAAAATGACAGAATGTGTTGAAAACAATTGCTATATATAAATCAATGTCCAACTGAATATGCAATAATTTGGGCTAAAATTGAATTATAATTACAAACCACCAGCAGGCCTACCTTATTCATGTTGTTGGACGTCACAGCCTGTAGCGCAATAATACGCCCGAAATGTGCATCAAGGGTCTTCACGAGATTCCCATTCTTGACGTCCCAGACATAGAGATTCTTCCGCACACCCGCCACCACGAAATAGCTGTGCTTTGTGAAGTTAACGACGCCGGTAAGTTGGTTCTTGGTCGGAATGTTCCGGATTCCAGACGGAAGTTTCAGGTGCTTGACCTTTAAAATAGTTATGATAAGGGTCTATTCACTTTAAAATGCACCTGTTATGTAATTAATCAGCATTGTATTTTGAAATAAATGCTTGATAGCCAACACGTACGCAGACGTAATATTCAAAATAAAACATTACATGCTACCTAGTTCATATTGTTGAAAACCCTGACATAGCGCAATAATGCATAAATAACAGAAATACAAAAGTGACTGCATGAGTTATCCTATCCTCACTATTCCGGGGTAATGCTAGAGTAACCTATCATCGCTCTCCTCACCTTGTCTGTCTTCAGATCCCACAGTTTGTACCCGGACGCTATGGTAGCCACGAGGTACGTTTCCTCCTCGCACAGAGTCAGGGCAAACACTGGGTCGTGGTTCTCGTCCAGGGTGCGGTTGTACCTAGGGGTGGTTAGGAATGGGTTAAAACCATACTAAGTGCGATCGATCTCAATATTTGACCCTCGGACTAGTAAGTCCACTGTTCTGAATGCGGCCTGTATAGCACAAATTGAATTTTTATTGCAAATGTACATTCCTAAAAGTCAAGATAGGCGCACTGGTGTGCAATATTCAAAACTGTTATAGAATTACGATCTATATATATACTACAGTGGTCGGAATAATTTTGTTTCCGTTGTACACCGGTGTAACAACGTTCGAAATGTTTTACATGTATGTATACACAGTTTTTTTAATTCTAACTCACAAGGAGACTGATTATGGTATATACCTCTCAAGACAGCGAAAATTGTTTAAAGATCCTAGTTTCCAGAACAATGTGGGTAGGGTGTGCTTTTTCCAGATACTCATTATTTGCTTTACAACTTCCACGCGTTTTGATTCATATAATTCAATATTAGAAATTAAGGAGAATTATCTGTCTACTGTCTACAGTTCTTAAAGCATCATTCTGGTTGTAACAATGACATTGTGCTGATTTTATTAGTTGCAGTACAGCATTCCGGAATATTTAATTCTTAGCGCTATTACATGTTTTGTAGGGGTGAAATAATCTTAACCGCCTATGCCAAGGGTACCACATGATGTGGTACTGTGTTTGTTGTTTGATTCTTAGGACACCTACCTCCAGGCTCCGTTGTCTCTCTTGTAGACGGCGACACAGTTGTCGCTGATTTCAATACAGCAGTAGATGGTAGACATGTCTTGAGCGATGGCCATTGCACTGTGGAATTCGAACGAGTCCACCGTCCCATTTTGCACCTGATGCAAAGAATTGGAAAGACGTGTAAACCGACTGATCATATTATACATTAATCAAAACTCGTTTTAAGTCAACGGGGGACCGAAAGGGTGAGGGTGCATAGGACACCTGGCACGCCTCCTCTTACTTTCTGAGGTAACCAATGGACCAGAGCACAGCAAAAAGAGACCCGACTACTTTTTAATAATTGTCTCGTGTCAAATATTTTTACTGGTACTGTTGTACCCTACTCCCCCCAAATTCTTTGGGAAAATCCTGGAGCTGCCATGTTTTACTTCCAATGAACTTCAATGCATAAGGTAAATAAGTGTGCGAGTCTTCGTTATTGACGCAGCACAGCTGGTATCGCAGGTATACACTCACCTCAAACGTCATGTCATTATCATCCTCCTCTCCACTCTTCAGCACCATCACGTGTTGCCCATCATTCCCAAGATGCATTTGTATTAATGGCGACTCTTTGGGAACCTGGGCCTTTGATACGAGCACCGCATCCATCGTGTACAGGTACCACTCGTATGCTGTGTACACTGCAAAATGCGTGTTGCTGACAGAACTCCCCAGAATTGGCTCGGAACCCTCTACAACTTTCTCAAGCAGCATGAAATCCCCAGTCATTATAGTACAGATGACAACCTGGTTGTTATTGGTGTACCCCACCGCCATCTTGTCGTTGGGGCTGAGACCCAAATTCTGCATAATGCCTTCGATGCCTGGTATCACGGTCCTGAATACCTCCCCGGTGCTCAAGTCCCAAATTATAATCCGGTTGGAGACTGAGATGAGGTAACGGGTGTCTGACGTCACGCCAATCCCAAAAGGTGCAAACGGATGTCCCTCTAGGCTATACTGCAGTGGCCCTCCGGGAGTGTGGAGGCAATGGTATGAGGGGACCAGCGCACAGTACTGCACCCCGACACTATCGCATTGCTGAATCAAGGCCCGTATCTTTTGGTGCGTGTTATAATACGGCAGCAACCTCCCCGTTATTTGTGGACCCAGCATGGCCGGGTGATGGGCCAAGACAGAACCGGACAACCGCAAGGTGTCTGATAGCAACTTGGTGTCCTTGTCGAAGACATAGTCGAGGGCGTCCTCGAAGTCCTGTAGGGAGGCCTGGAGGGGCATGCTGCTGAGTTTGGCCAGGAGGAACTGGTAGTTGAAGAGACAGTGTTGGTAGAGATCGTCGTACCTGTGGGATCGGATCAGCTGGAAGGGTAGCTCACTGAGTTTGCGCAAGTTGTACCTGCAGGGAACAAAAAATGTCACAATAGTGTTCATTAGCAATCACCTTTTTAAGCACAGTGTATGCGATGCTGTCTTGTAAGTCTACAATATATGTTCTTTACCTATGCGCAGTGCTATTCTTTGTAGTAATAAAGGGTTTATCTACGCCAAGCTATAAATCCTACGTACAACTAATATCCTTTGAATTGGGGTGGGATGAAAGAGGGGCTGGAAAAGGGAAGCATATGGAGATCTCTCTTAATGGAAGGCAATCACCAAGAGATAGATCAAAGTGGTTTGTAATTATTCAATCAGTGGTTTACCTGGTAACTTTACCCTGGTCGTCATAGAACATAGCAGGTTGGATCGGCAGTTTTCGGTCACTTTCGCCGTACTTGTCCTCGAGTCCAAACCTTTGTCTTTGCAAATCTGAGTATTCAAATGGTTTTGGTTTCCCGCCGCCCCAAGTCCCCAGGAAATATTCGGCAATGTTCGAGTGTATCTCGCTGAGGAAGTTAAGATTTCGGAAGTAGCGTTCACGAGATGCGTCGATAAACTGGCGATGGTACCAGTTAACCACGCTGACCCCGTCTGCTTCCCTTTCAGACAGGTACCCAGGGAGGTCACTCCGTAACCTGGTCCAAAGCAGCGGTGGGATGCGCCTCACTGGCGGCAGATGGTACTGGTAGACGTCATTCAAAACCTTTTCGTCCAAAGAGAGCAGATCCTCGAGCTCTGCCTCACTGACGCCACTCTTGGACGCCGTGATGTACCCGAGTGCGTGAGACACCAACGTTTTGCCGTGCTGGATCTCAATTCTGTCAAAGAGCTTGATGATGGTGTCGTGGATTGTATAGCATAGAGTCGTAAGTTGCGGCTTGCTATAGGATTTCCAGCGGCAGATCTCGTCACAGACCAGCTTCACAAATAAAGGGAGATTACACTTTGAGATTGCCTCGTTGACGATTTTCCACTGCTCCTCTGTGATTGACCTTAAATGATTGATTTATAAATAATATGACAATATGAATAATATACCAAGCACTCTCAAATCTTTTACACAAGAGAGGAAGAAGAGAGCAAAAACTTTTTTCGTCATATTAAGGAATACTTTACACAAATACCTATATATTTGCTCGTCTAAACCATGACATTGGGATATGAATCACGCTCCAAGGGTTTATATTTAGTTATAAAACTATATTACTTTTACACAAGGGACAAAAAAACTATTTTGTCGTATATAAGGGGATAGTTTCACACAAGTACCTATTTGCACGTCCCAGCCACGACCTCAGTATGGCACTTCCAAGGTCCTGACCAAGAGGAGTGATGATAACGAAATTCCCCTCTTCCGATATCATCCTCTTCAGGGTGTCTAAAATGCTGAAATAGTTCGGAAGCGTAGAGACTATGATGCGGACATTCTTCGGAAGACTCATCGGTAACCATGCCAACTGGTGGGCCCCGTCCGTTCCAGATAATTGATCCAATGAGTCTAAGAATATCACCAGAGGGCGCAACTCAGTCATGCACGTCAGGAGCTTCTTGAAATGCTGGCACAAGGGGGCAAGTTCGTTTGGAATTTCGGTCATGTCTTGGCAGTAGACGTGCGCTATCTGGTGGCAGAGACTTTTTAGTAGTGGAATGATGCTGGAGCTGTCAGGGGAAGTTCCCAGGAAACGGATGATCATGACTGGGGCCACTGTGTCCGGGTACCAGTCAGGTACCTGGAATAGAAAAGAAGCATGTGACTTTGGTACATTGTGTTAGGTGTGAATTTTGTGGTCATTAGTACCTCGCCACCACCACATATACACACACACAGTGCACAAATCTTAGATCCCCCAGGACCCGACATCCCGCGTAGACTGTCACCATATGACACTGATGACAACCCAAAATCATTTCACCTGGAGAAGGCATTGTGGTATCATAGAAACGTCGTGTTTACGTTTCTAGGAAGGGTCCAGTATAGGAGTTTATTTTCGTCATCTAACTCCATTCATACTATAAGTGAACACAAAAAATATTTTACACCTGATCAATTAGTGATTTGCTTTAAACCTTCAACTATAATGTCATCTTCTAAAATTCCTAGATGAACGATTGTTTAAATATTTTTTTACGTTAGTTTTACATTGTTATCGTATGAAAGACTTTAATACCATTAAGATTTACGTTTGAAAAGCAGAAAACCAAAAATGACAAATATGAACATACCTTACTAGCCCCTTTGGCCATGAGGGACGTCTTCCCGCACCCGCTTTCTCCGCTTAGCACCAGTGGTTCCACCGAACTTCCCATGATATACTGGTGGATTTTCTCTACAGTCTCTTCACGTCCCTGGAACACTTTACAAAATGTCTCACAGGCGTGAAGATGCTGCAATACGTCACTATACACGCTATCGCTAGTCAACTGCTCGTGTCTATCCATCGCCTGGTCTACGAGCCGTATGATGTCATTGAAATAGTGCTCGCAGAACTCTTTTAAATATTCCGCGTGAGCCTCTTTGTCAATTCCTTCCTTTCCGCTCCATTCAACCTCAAATCTCGCGATATTTGAAGCCGGAAGTTTCTTTGGAATCTTTTCGTCCCGGAGAGCGTTCAGGTATTTCTGAGCCTCGTTGTCGACGCTTCTGGCGGCAATGTCAACAAATTTTGAAGCAAATCGGAGAAGAGCTATGTTCACATTTTTGATATTGCGGATATATGCCAGGCAGTGTTCTTCTACATTTTCAGCCAATAAAAGGCCGTGCTGTATCTCTCGCTCTGTCACTGAAATAACAATAAATATGAGTGAAAATATCAAGGTTCTAACACATAAATTAGGCAAAAAATATCCAGAAAAACATAATCATTTACACCTCAAATAACTAAAAAACCTTCCAACACATCCATAGGGCCTCGGGTATCGATAAGTGGGCCTAAGTTGACCCCCGACATAGGTACCACATACGGATAGACCCCAAAATACTAAGGTTTGGGTTCACCCAACAACAGTGCCACGTGGGTAGGACTTTGGCCTCACGTAGACCTAGGAATAACCACGCATCACGGGGAAACCTTTACCACGCCCAACTGAGAGCCATAGATAGGTCCAGAAAAGCCAAACCTTCACGTAGAGGTCCAAAGTGCATGTGGGTAATGACGTGTAGCACAGGTCATGTTCTAATAGCATGGGACGACTGAGCGTCGCTAATCGCCATCTCTCAAGCCGTAGGACGAATGGGAAAAAAAGCAACTTAAGAACTGGAAGTGCAAATGAACACAAAACCAGTAAAGCGTGTCATACGAACCGGTGTAATGACTATCAACACGCTAAATCCTTTTAGTCTTATCAAAGATGCGTACCCGAAATGCACAAGCTCTAGAAGACAACTGACAGATAAAAGGTATGGTCTGTTGAAAAATTGCTTCAACTGTTGTATGTGATCACTGGCCCTTTCAATAGGCGAAAGCGTGTTTCTTGTAAACTGAATCATCTCCAGTTTAGACACTCGTGCACTTGGTCCAACATATCTCTAGAAACGGACATTCCCATGTAAATGGATTATGGATTCTTATACAAGCCAACAGCGTAATAAATGCTTTCCTCGGTGTAAGCTGGTCTACGTAAAAAGGTTCCTACAAGAGATTGCGTGTTGAATAAACTGTTCATTTAGTCTTACGCGAGTCTTGAAAAACCGGATGCTTCCCATTGAAGACACGCCCCGGCGCTTAGTGGTTTGATAAAGTTCTTGGTAATTACCGTGATTAACAATTTGTTGTTCCTAGCAACACAGAGATTGGGTTAAAATGCACAGAAGTTGTCCATGCGGATAAGGCATAGTTGAGCGCAAACGGATTTCTCGGAAAATAAGTTTTGACTGATTTTTTTTTTTTTTTTGCAGATTTCTGTGACGTTGATAAATTAAGATTCCATAGACCTCATAAGCTACACTGTACTTAATGTAAAAATCGACAGGAAATTTTCGTTTTATGAAAGGCAAATACTGATGTGACGTATTCAAATTATTCCGAAAACGTACTTATTAGTTTTTTGTAAGAGGCATTCGTATAAATCATCAACTCAGGGCACTTATCCTTGAAGTAAATTAATTAAGGTGTTGATATCCATTGGTACAAAAAATGGTAAGAATTTTTTTTAATAATGTTTTTAATAATTACACTTACTTCAAAACAATGAAAAGCTACACTGGGAACGGCTGCGTAGGACTATACCATTTTTATAAAAACGATCTTGTACCTTTCGTCTATATCAAACATAAACCAATAAACGTTACTAAATATTTAGATTCCGACAATCAACAACTTCAGAAGATGAGGCATCTTCCTAAATCTGTTTTTTTTTTTT
>NW_019775764.1:71786-101822 GCF_001039355.2 Lingula anatina | reverse complement strand
ATGTGTAAAGGAAGAATACAGAGATATATTAAAAATGTAATAAATAAAGTATAGGGACGCAAAATAATAGATTTTGTCATGTTTCGAATGTTATACTGTTTTGAGAAGGGGAAAGGGGCCAAGGTGGGGGAGGGGGGGGGCATGCCTTATTGTGACCTGGGCCCACCACTGTATAAACATATCGCTTTTGGCTATCTCCATTTTCTGATAACGAGATTTTTATGTAAATCTGTTCTTGGTTTTAGGGGGTTGGTGTCTAGTTTTTCATTCAAAGAGGTCTAGCTACCTGACATAAAATAGTTGTGCATCTGCTCCTTGTTGAGTTTCTTGGTAATGAACATCACTTGCGCCGCCTTTCGGAGCATTCTCTGCAGCTTGCCCATGGTCTCCCACCACGTGTTCTGATCTGCCTCCTGGAGCCGCTGGTGGCGCTACAAGCAAGTCAAGACAAACTAGATTAATGAGAAGCACAAGAACAATCTAAATGAATATTTAAAAAATTAATGTCGTAAAAATACATGATATTCTAGCCCATGCACGCCAGCAGTGCAAAATGTTTAAATGCATTTATTATCCATTGACTTCCATATTTTGTTTCCGTTCTTTTATTTTGATAGACAACAAAGACCTTCTTTTTCTTGGTACAAATAGAGAAGCATGCCAAAAACAACTTCAGTTTTTGTATCATGTTCAGGCTAGGCCTTAAGTGTCAGACTTGTGCACATTTTTGTAAACATGTTTAACATTTCTTTTTAAAATCCGATATGGCAATTTTATCCATACTTATTGGTCTCACCTTGTTATTGAAATTTGTAAGGATCGAGCTGATTGGTTGTAGAATGTACACTGGTGGAACAGCATTGTCGTCACGTTTGTACCAGAGGTCAATGAGATCCAGGTCACTGGGGACGTTTTTGATACACTCTCGCAGTTTCTCGAATTCTGACGCGAGGATTGTCGTTGGTATAGGTCGGTAGCCATACTTCTGCCCAAGTAACACCTAAATGAATTGATTGGAGAAAGAAGACGACTGTTATGAGTTTCGGTAGTTTGAGATTCATTTTGCTCATTGAATAAAATCATCAGACATGGAACATTTCATCAGCATTTGGGCAATTAACCCACCAGTAACATTAGATTAGATTATATATCTCATTAATAAAGTGTATGCGTATGCAGCACAGTGTGAACGTTGCTATGAAGCAGAATAATTTTTTTAATCTCTTAACCCTAGTTTACATGTACTTTTGTGAACACCGTGTATCAAAATAAGAACGTGTGTGCAGATAGCAGCAGCAGCTGGGGTCGGGAGAGCCCGGTTCTGTCAGCGAGTTTGTTTTCATACTTAGAATATCTGTTCTGTGCTATACATTGTTTATCTGGCGCAACTAGGACTCTATTCCCAGAGATCAGATCAATCCAACTAGATCGACCTAACTCCCTGGGGGTTCACGCTAAATAGCTTTCAGCCGAGCGGGCACGAAAGTTAATTACCCCCTTACAGCTTGTAGTAGGCGGGACGGACATTTAAGCCGGATTATCTGACGGTAATCTAGTGAGACTCCCCATGGGGACAGATCGATCTAAAATCTATGGGAATACGCCCTAGGACATAGGTAGCGCAGTACACATTTAGGTAAAATTCCTGCAGAAAATTCCTTGCACTCTGTGCATGCATTCACAAATACATTCTTTAATCCCCGTTTTCATTTTATTTTATTTTTTATTTTCAATTTTATTTTATTTATTGATTTTTTCTTTAGTTTTGGGTGATATGCTAACACTTTTTTGCACCAGAATTTAGTTCTACATGCATTACGTTTCGATTGACAAACACTTCCTAAAAACTTATTCGTTCACTCTTGGTCAATACTAAAAACAGCATCACGACCAACCAAATCTGAAACAGGAAATGAATTCGCCGTGTCTGCTGTGTCCTATAAATCTCGTTCTCTTTCACACTAAAGCGCCACAGGGCAAAACTTTCATAAATCACACTTTAATCAATAATGCAACGATCTTAGTTTAAATTAATTCACAGACTTGGTGAATTTCGCCTCGCAGACAAAGCTAAAGCAATGGTGCAATTTCTCATTAACTTAGATTTAATTAACCGGTAAGTAATTCCGTACATTTTGTGTTGCATTAGACTAAGGGAACTCGGCGGGAATTCCATTGGGAGACCAAAAGGGTCAAGTTCACTTGCACTCTGAAATCTCAGAAGACAGTTTATACTATTATCAAGAATCCCGATGTAAATTAGATAGTAAGTGCGCCGTTTACTTGGCTTTGTTACTAAATAATTAACCCAGGAACTTCCTCTGCTTTGAAATTTCAGTTACTTGTATGGTGCCCTGAACTTCAGGCCAAGTGGGTACTGCCAGAATGTTGGCCTCCGTGTATCCAATGGATGTGCAGCTGTACTGGTAAAATACAGCTGTGCCTTACAGCGCTTAGTTCAAATGGCGGAATGCCTCAAGCACGATGAGTGTAGCATGTACCGGTACATACAAGGTTTTGGGAGGTATGATACTCGCTTTTTTGCAGAAGAGTAGTATGCATTTTTACAATTGGTCGCTTGCAAGTTTATACGTTGTTTGTTGCACCGAACACAACTGGTGCATTATTTCATCACGTATGAGTTCGCGTATGGAGGCCAAACGAACACGTTGACGGCTCAAATGTCAAAGTCATTTTTTCCGCTTCTTTAAATGAATTTCTAGAACTACCCACTCCATCTGTATATTGTTTGAAGTTCTTTAATCAAAACTGAGGTACGGGTATGATAATTGTCAATGACGGCATGAACTTACCACGAAGTTTGGCCCCATTGATAATCTCTGGCAGTTGCTAATCTCCTGCATACAGAGATCGGTGGTCATGTGATCATCTGTAGCCTCGTCTCGGACACCCCAGCGCATGTCCACAACCTGGAAAATAAGACAAGAATTGTCAGTGGTCAGATATGCGTCAAGGGAATTGGCTTAAGAGACACGTTGAGTCGGTGTGACGCGAGATAAAGTCCCCCATGACATAGACTTCGTTACCCATTCATTTTTACAGGTAAGCATTGCCCTACATTTTGCCCCACTAAGCTCAGGCTAACCTTAACCATTATAATCATATGGAGGGCGGACTTTCTGTTACACTGATTCTGAGTTTTGTTACACCGGTGTCACGTGCACGGTCCGTTCTGCGTGAACCGTCCGCCTAACAGCCACTGTGGAATGGAAAGCGCACCAGCTTTAACACATTTGAACGTTTTTTAATGATTCCCTCCTCTTAAAAAGGCTCTGTTCTCACAACTTTTAGATCGATCTATCACCGCGGGGAGTCTCACTAGATTACTGTCAGATAATCCCCCTTAAGTGTCCGTCCCCACCTACTACAAGCTTTAAGGGGTAATTAACTTTCGTGTCCGCCCGGCTGACAGCTATTTAGCGTGAACCCCCAGGGAGTTAGGTCGATCCGATGTAGGTCGATCTAATCTATGAGAATGGGGTGTTAGGGGCTTGCTCAAACTAAAATCGTCCCCTTGTGCTTTTTAACATCATAGGTTATACCAAACTAAACCACAGCTCAAAACAAGGTCATAGTAAAAAAGGGAATCTATATAGGAACGCTCCATGTCGGCTTCTCAAACAAGGTCTCGTGAACGTCAACTATTTCTACATTCAATGGTAAGACGATGTTCGAGGACTGGCGTTGTGCTCGATGAAATGCATTTTTTTACGGCTCAAAGGCTATCGACTGTAATAACGGACATTTACATGTGCATCCAAACTGGCCCTCTTCATGACAAGGTAGAAAGTTTGCATTTGATTCTTACTTTCCAACGAAGCATCCGCAGCTCCGCGGTAACTTCGCTGACTTGGATGCAGGTAATCGCTCCTACCCGGGTTCGAATTCCAGTTTGTCCGGCGCTCCCGGCAAATTAACTTTTTGCAAAAAAAGCCGGTATAGTTTAGCACGAGTGAGCGATTTGACAACATTTTGCTGTTCGTTATCATAAAGTCTGCCTCATCAATAACACTTCCTTACTCTTCATTTAAAGGTTCTTAAAATGATGCTTTGGCGAGGATGGTCACTGATTTCTATCCTTTACCAGCTACACAACAGATCAAACTTATATATTTGTTAAACCGGCATTGCGCCAAGTACGTCATACTGCTCTTTCATCAGCAAGATAACTTTTTATTATTATTATTATTTTGAAAGTCACGTCACCGCTATTGCTTTACCCAATCTTACATTTTGTTAGTTTTTTAATACCCTCCCCTCCTCTTGGGTCTTGGTTCTCAAGACTGTTTGTATTGTCTTACAGTACCCGGGGCAACTCCACAATGGCCATTAGAAGTGGAAAGACTACTCAAAACCAAAACTGCCAAAACGTGAACCGCTTTAGCTCTCGTTGTGCTCTATAACTTCACAGGTGAAGTCAGACGTAATCTCATTGAAGACCAAAATGAAAATAAAAGCATCTAAAATCATCTGACTCAGTACGTTCCGGGCAGTTTTATCAGTAAAAGCGACCAAAATTGATTTGATTCGGCAGCTTTCCCGCTAAAACACCACGTTATACCGCTTGTTAACGGCGTTCGTGAAAAGCGCACTAATTTTAACACATTTGAACGTATTTTAATGATTCCCTCCTCTTAGGGGCTTGCTAAAACTAAAATCGTCACCCTGTGTTCTTTAACATCATAGGTTATACCAAACTAAATCTCAGCTCAAAACAAGGTCATAGTAAAAAAGGGAAGCTATCTAGGAACGCTCCGTGTCTGCTTCTCAAACAAGGTCTCGTGAACATAATCTATTTCAACGTTCAATGATAAAACGATGTTCGGGGACTGTCGTTGTGCGGGATGAAATACATTTTTTACGGCTCAAAGGCTATCGAGTGTAATTACGGACATTTACATGTGCATCCAAACTGGCCCGCTTCATGACACGGTAGAAAGTTTGCATTTGATCAGCAGCTTCCCAACGAAGCATCCGCGGCTCCGCGGTAACTTCGCTGACTTGGATGCAGCTCGTCGCTCCTACCAGGGTTCGAGTTCCAGAACGTCCAGCGTGACTTTTGTTGCGGGAAATCATTTCTAAATTTTTTCTTTGGTTACTATAAGAGGAAACTCGTACATACGGAGGGTGTACGGGTCACTCACGGCGCAATCGGTAGCGTGCACGGCTGTTAAAAAACATCCAAACACATCATCTACCATGGTAACGAGTCACGAGTAGTCACGAGTTCGAATCCCGGATGAGGCCTGTCACCAACCCAAAGATACGAGTTGGCCACGTGATTAGGAAGGCGCGAAAACGATTGCAGGCTCTCGTGGGTCCCGACAAATTACCTTTTGCAAAAAAAGCCGATATAGTTTAGCACGAGTGAGCGATTTGACAACAACATTTTGTTGGTCGTTATCATAAAGTCTGCCTCGTCAATAACACTTCCTTACTCTTCATTTAAAGGTTCTTTAAATGACGCTTAGGTGTGGATGGTCACTGATTTCTATTCTTTACCAGCTACACAACATATCAAACTTGAATATACGCTAAACCGGGATTGCGCCAAGTACGTAATACTACCCTTTTATCTGAGAATTTTGTCTTCACGGTGGGATTATCAGCAAGTCACTTTTTTCGAAAGTCACGTCATCGCTCTTGTTCACCCGATCTTACATTTTGTTAATTTTTTCAATACCCTCCACTCCCCTCGGGCCTTGATTCTCAAGACTGTTGGCATTGTCTTACAATACCCGGGGCAACCCCACAATGGCCATTAGAAGTGACAAAGACTACTCAAAACCAAAACTGCCAAAGCGTGAACCGCTTTAGCTCTGGTTGTGCTTTATAACTTCACAGGTGAAGTCAGACGTAATCTCATTGTAAACCAAAATGAAAATAAAAGCATCTGAAATCATCTGACTCATTACGTTCCGGACAGTTTTATCAGTAAAAGCGACCAAAACTGATTTGATTCGGTAGCTTTCCCGCTATAGCACCAGGTCATACCGCTTGTAAACGGCGTTCGTAAAAAGCGCACCAGCTTTAACACATATGAACGTTTTTTAATGTTTCCCTCCTCTTAGGGGCTTGCTAAAACTAAAATCGTCCCCTTGTGCTCTTTAACATCATATGGCGTTGTGCAGGATGAGATACATTTTTTACGGCTCAAAGGCTATCGACTTTAATTACAGACCTTTTCATGTGCATCCAAACTGGCCCTCTTCATGACAATAACTAAATGGAGGGTTTGCTTTCTGTTACACAGACCTTCAGTTTTGTTACACCCATTATAGGAAGAAATTTTAGCCCAAAAGTTAGTGAAAACTTAAATACCAAAATTCTTATCTTGCCTGACTCAACATTTATTGATAGTTTTGAAGTTAAATGAAATATGGATGCTGTTTTATAAAAGAATGTCCCGGGACAACACTTACTTTCTCTATAATAAAATTAAATTACTTTGACTGAATAAGACCAAATTTTAATCTTTAAGTAATGAACATATTCCGAGCTAAAGTTATATTTAGTGAAATAAGCCCAAGGAGAGTTATATTTCACTTGTGTGACAAGCCTCAACGTGTATAATGTAACAGCACTTTCTGACACGTTACTTCGATACATCTTTTAAAACCACTTTGCTGGGACGCCGATATGTCTCAGGATCAGTCGACCGTGCCCAAACACAGAGAATCACTTTTCAGATTGTCAGGTTTTAGATCGCCATCCACGGAATTACCTTTATCATGAAAACGCCAAACTGTCCTTTGTCATGTCTGTGTGTTGTTGAATGGTTCGCAAATCAGGCGCATAGAAAATAAATCGCGCTTCAAGTTGGCGTACCAAACAACAGCCACGGTTTTTGTCGCGCTTGGCACGTTTTTGGGATTTGTAGCTGCAGTAAAACCCCCTTTACACTGGACGGCGTCCTTTCTGCGTCCTTTGTGCGACCATGAAACTGGCCAGGACGCCGTCGGACGCTCAAAGAACGCACAGTGATCGCCAAGGTCGCACAAAGAACGTTCAAGCATCGCCGAGGACGCCATGGACGCCGCGAAGTTTTGAGCATGTTCAAAACAATCGCAGAGAGAACGCGATGTAGGATGGTCGATCAATGGACGCAGAAAGGACGCACGGGCATCGCCGTAGTCGCAGAGAGAACGCACAAGCATCGCCGCGGTCGCAGAGAGGACGCACAAGCATCGCTTTGGTTGCAGAATGAAAACTCAAAGATCGTCCAGTGTTTGACACGTAGAACGTTATTTTTTTCACTCTCAAACGGGGCCGTGCTGAGGTATTTTTCACCAGAAAGGAATTCTAAGGGTAACAGTGGTCTCATAGCAGCCTCCGCTTGTTTTTTCCCTAAAATTCATGAAACGATCCATTTTTTGAGGTTATTATTAAACGAATATTTTGCCTTTTTTACAAGATTAATTGTCAGAACTTTTTGCAGAATGCTTCATTTGAAAACAGATTCAAACATTCTATGTTGTGTCAGTCATACTTTCTCGTTTTCGGTCCCTGTCCATCCTTCTTATAAGGATAACAATGAGCATCTGGTTGATTATCAGTCCATGCAGACCTTGCATCACTATAGTTTAAAGCGTTTATTCCCATTTATTTGTTTTGTGTGCTGGAAATGTTCTTTATTGGATGACCTGGTTAGAACCGATGAAAAGAAGAGTTAGAATAACGCTCATCGGTCAAGCAGGATGCAGAATGATCGTAGAATAGACGCCACTGATCGCCGATGAAGGTACAGAGAACGCAGCAAGAATGCTCAATGGTCTCTCAAACATCGCAATGGACGCCTCGGGTTGCACAGGGGACGTACAGTGGAGACAGGCAGGTTGCTCGCAGTTTTACAGGTAAAATCAAGATTCGGTCGTTCAAAGGACGCACAAGGGACGCAGACGCCTTTACACTGAGACACGATTTAATTGCTTTGGCGAACGTTGAGCGTCCTGACCACATTTTTGAACGCAGAAGGGACGCAGAAAGGACACCGTCCAGTGTAAAGGGGCCCTAAGCACGACCGTCCAATAACTACTTCAAACTAAATAACCTAGTGCTTTGTTAATATATTTACGGTCAACGGTAATCACCACTAGCTATCAAACCTTTTGTTGAAATCGGATCAATTTATAGGCTACTACTCACCTTTTTTTGGCAAAAACTAATTGCAAAAATTCAACTGTATGGAGGTACATACAATCCGAGCATCGGCGGAGCGTGGATCCCAGTAACACATGTAAACCACTTCTACTACTTTCTTATACGACTCAAATAAATTCGACATGCCAAGGGATAAACTGAATAGATCACTCGATCAGCCGTAAAAGAGCTTTTGACTGCTCCTTTCTTTAAATTTTTGGTCGAAAATTAAACCTACTTTCGTGACCAACTTTTCTGCCCCATTGACATACAGCATAGAATGCTAGCAGAAAAATCCGTTCAACATCATTTTCGGGTAAAATTAAACAATGCCTTTTGATAATTCTCTTACTTATACTACTTGAAACTATATGCTGGCATTTAGTTGGTTTTTGAGACAAAAAATTGACTTTGTATGCATCTTTAAGTACATTAAGTTAACTCAGTGCATTGCCGTTTCTGTTTGGGAATGTAATGCAAGATTAAGAAAAGGCAAAAAAGGAATTAGGTCATACGCACGTAAGACGACACAAGGACCATGGATACAACTGTTTGTCTCCAGTGTTGTCTATCTGCCCTCGTTTATATTAGATAATCACACTTCTAGTGAATACTCAAAATGTCAGGCCTGCAACCAGCAAATTCAAATCACTATTTTATCAAAAAGTAGCTTATCAAGTAAAATCTGGAAATTTTGACTTCAACAATGTAGTGTTATACGTTTCTGCAACCAAATTGCCTGACAAATAAAGAGAGTTTTTTAAAGGAAACGCTTTACTCATCTCTCTGTCAGTATTTTGGATTGAAATTTCTCTGTTACTCCTGAGAAAAAATCTGGCGCTGTATGTCATTGTTTTATCATTACTCCGTTTTATAATTTGTTCTAGGTCACTCTGAAAAGTTTATAATAAACGGGGTGTCATGGTTTGCTTTTTGAATAATATCAATTCAGCAGATCGTTCAGAAGGCAATTTTAGAAAGTGCATAAGTTATCCGGTACATTTCATCTATTGGCACGTAACCTTTTGGAACTATTTCATGATTTTTAATTACACTTCAATTAACGACCTCATCGACTCCTTCGAATAAATGAATAACAGTTTTAAGCGCTTATTAGTATGATTGCGGTGCCTGTATGCAGATTGAGACCGGCCCATGAATATGTTACCTCTGTGCATGAAATGTGATAAGATTTTAAAGCAACTTTTGAAACAATTCTTTAAAAGTTACACAGTGTAGGTAACCATGTATAGTTCTCTCTCTCTTTCCCTCTCTTTCTCTTTCTCTCTTTCTCTCTCTCTCTCTCTCTCTCTTTTCTGCTGCTGTTGCTGCCGTTCGTGAAATTTCATAATTAAATCTAAATTACACTACATCGCTCTTCATTGAACCCACACGCTTTCAGATGTCGTTTCCTAAGCGAAAATAATTATCTTAAATACATAACGCGTCATGAAATGCACGGACTCTGAAATTAGCCCCTAGATACTCAATGGAACCCACGCCATTACGTATAACATGCCTGGGTCGTTAGAATATCACAGAATACAGAAAAATTATTACGATAGATTGCGACGATTTAAAACCGATTTGGCAAGGAACAATTGTTTCAGATGGCAAGGACAAACATTGCACTGCGTTTTGACGTGCGCTTTGCATTCTAAATTCGATATGCTTGCGTCAGCGTTTACGAGTTTGATTGAGTAAGATTTTACGGGACGATTGACGGCGTGACATTCATCTGCTGTCGATTTTACTACTACGCTAAAAAAGGGAAATAACCAGAGATGTTTTACATCAATTTCGCACGCGTATTTTGACACATTTACATTCAGGAATGATGCCATTAAACGTATGGTTCCCCATCCATTAAAACACAGAATTTAGCGCCCGGCCAACACGCTATGTAAACGTTCACACGCGGTCAACATTAACCTGTTATGGGTCCCTTTGCTAGCTGGTCTTGTCTACATGCACCACGGATATGTGGGTCATAATCACGGCTGTTTTTGCGCCAATATAGGACTGTTAGATGAGTAACGCTTGGATTCCAGAGGAGGGTCAGAGGACCCCTTATTAGACCCATGGGGAACCCCCGCCACGCCCACACCCAAATAAGGCCACGTCAATATATAACCACGGCCACGCCCCTAGTCGGACCCGGGGCCCATTTCACAAAAAATGATTAAGCTGAGTTAAAGTTCTTTGTCTAAAATGCATTACTTATAATTTTCTAGTTATTTTGTGAAACAGGTCCCATGCCCCCTGTGACTTTGAGCGTAATGGACAAAAAAAAAAAAAAATTACACAGCGCCCCCCTCCCCCCAATTGAAAATTTTCCGTGAAAATGTAAAACATTGTCATGTTGTGACCTGTTATTTTCACCTTTGTGCTCTGATGCATTACACGCAGTAGAAAACGCACCAATACTAAACACAAAGGTAATACCGATGATTTACAACAACATCTTGGCAATTAAGTCGTGGTCAAACAAGGTTAATCGTGTTATCATAATGTCAACGTATGGAGAAGGTTACTTGCACTAACATCTCTGGCATACTGTAGGTATTGGTTTTTAACCAAGTTCAGCTACTTATATAGCGATTATGATTTGTGATTTGGTTTTTAAATAGCGTTCACATTACAGTTAGGTCCGCCCTCTATGCGCGACTTCTTTCTGAAGGCCGTCTGGTTACACTATGTACTTAGGCAGTCTTAAATGTCACCACACACAAGCACACATTAAAAAAAAAAATTCAGCCTGAATTTAAAAGGTACAGATAAATTTCAGTAGGCTTCAGTTGGCTTCTTTGCGAGGTGTCCTTTTAGGTGTGTCCACGTTGCCAGGACGCAAACTGACCATCACTATATTTATTGACCACTGCCGGACAACTTCCAATATTGCGTTATCGGGGGAGATTCGTAAACATTTAGATAATGCAACAAAAGGTTGGCCTGTTCACTGATATAAAGCATAGAAATGGGGAGATATTAATGGGTAGCGTAAGCTACAAAATGTGCACCGGTTTGTGAAAGTTTGACGGCACTGCAAACGGTTTCGTTAATTACGGCTATAGAAAAGAGCACAGTTATTAATTAGTCTATGACAAGCTAAAGGGTTCTTGAATACTGATGTGCTGAGAGAAGGCAATAAAAAAGGAGATTGATTTAGGCCCGTTGGGAGCTGCAGTGGGGTACTCAATCGTTCTGTCAGACAGTTAACTGAGTTCAGATCATTCCCTAGTCTTTGGTAGAGAATATGTTTCTGAGGGGAGAGAGGTTAATTTCCGAACTAACAAAGCACTCAGAGAGCGCAGATCTCCGCCAAGGCAGCAAAGTCTCCACCCAATGCCGTTTCACACCTAAATTTTCATTCTATAATGATTTAGTTTTTTATTTTTGATTATTGATTGATAAATGATCCGGATCACCACCAAAATCTAATCATCTGTTCCTTGGCCCACTTCTGACAGTTCCAGAAAATTTCGTCAAAATCCGTCCATAACTTCATTTTTTGATAATTGATTATTGATTGCTTATTGATCCTGATCACCATCAAAAACTAATCATCTGTTTCTTGGTCCACTTCTGACAGTTTCTGAAAATTTCATCAAAATCGGTCCATAACTTTTTCTGTAATGTTGCTAACAGACAGACAAACAGAAAGATAGACAGACAAACTAACTAACGGAACCAAAATCATAACCTCCTTGGCGGAGGTAATAAAGTTTTTTTTTTTTTTGGCGTGCACCAATGAATCTCAGCTGGCAGAAAATACCACTGTTACCAAGAATATGATGTCAACTTGTGTGTGAAATCATAATTAAAGATACCAAAAATAATCATCTTCAAAAGAATACCTGAAGAACCGGACATGGCCTCAAAAAGAAGCTACGTAATAGGGCGAACCGTATCTGTGTGTTTCATTAAATTCCGAGTTAATCTAGAGATTACATTTATCGCCAACAAAGAACCGAGGACGTATCATATACATGATTCCAAAACAGATTAAAGGATCAGCTCAAAGTCGTGTCAGAATAAACAAATAGCATTCTTGGTTTGTCTTCTTGTCCTGTGCGTCGGTGAAATGTACGCCGCATGTGAAATGACATAGAGAAAGGACTCTTTTAATCTCAAATAAAATGATGAGAAATGAATAATAATAATAATAATAATAATTATAATAATAATAACGGTGATGAAAAAATTTATTATTAAGGCCGTAACTTGTACGCATGTTTCTTAAATTTTTATGTTGTTTATCTTGATCTTACTCTTGAACATGCTGTAAGATAAAGGTGTAAAGTTCCTGTATCATTATAAGACAATAGAATGAGGGCGATAGGGAAGATAAAATTTGTATTTACCATAGTTTTAACCTTAATAAATAATTAAATTTTATTAGGCCATTACTACTTAGTAAAGAAAAGAAAAGATATAAAAATTGATAAAAAGCTATACAAATTTATGCATGGAACCCTTTTACGGTGAGCGTGGATGGCAACTTAAAATTCAAAATTTGGTCTGGGAGGCAAGTTCCGTCCCGATTCAGTGCTTTGAAAAGGTGAATATGAATTCTACTTGGCATATGGGATTTAAGAATGATACTGACACCATGACCAAATTCTTTACGAACATTTTATCTATCTCCTTTGACCTTAACGGAATGTATCGAAAACGCAATCTGGTGTCAACGATTCACCCGCTGTGCCTTTAACAATAATTCTATGCAATTTAAGAGCTATCATTATTAGCCCTGCATGGCCTTTTTTTATCCTAGCTACTTTTTTATAACACTTGTACCTTAAATTCGATAAGAAAAAAATATGGTAAGCCATCGTTCAAACTTAACCCTGTCATGAAGCTACAAAAATAAACGTCCTGAAATCTCGAGCATGTGAACGCGTTCTAGTGAATGTTGAATCTCCACATAGAATAATTCAAATTCTGTCGCGCAGAATCAATAATTTTACTTCTTCAAACATTTGCATATTTGTCTAACGCATTGATTAGACTAGAGGCGAGGAGAACGAATAGGTCACGTGATGTCTTAAATAGTCCGCCGAGAAATATAGATTCCGAGACTTGTATTGAACTAGGAATGGAGAGACCGTGAGGACGTATTGATCGCCCAGGGAGCTCGTATTTAGATTCTTACTTCAAAGAAGTAAGAGAAAAGTCTGGTTTATTGGGGTTAGGCTCGTGTCAGACTTTGCTTCCTGAATTATTGTAGCATTACGCCTACCGTTTTGTAGTTTTCAGAATTTGCACTGATTGCGATACCAAAGAATGATCAGAAGTTATCTGGCTCTTGGCCAGCTCGAGGAGAGAGAGAGAGAGAGAGAGAGAGAAAGAGAGAGAGAGAACGCTGTGAACTCTTGATTATACATATCACCTGGGGCAACTAGAAGCAAAAATATTACAAGAAAAAAAACGTTGAAATAAAAAAAATAAATAAATAAAAATAAAACAGATCGATGAAACACCATCGCTGAAGGACACATCGTATGCATCAGAGAGAGAGAGGAAGAGAGAGATTGAGTTACCTGAAACTCGAGTCCATGTTTTTCTCTGCAGTACTCCTTAAGTCTGGGGTAGACCTCTTCCATGAATGCATTGCGCTCAAGAGTGGTGTCTGAAATAGTGATAATAATAATAATTAAATTAAATTATATTTTGATTTTTGTCTCGCATTTCGCTTCAATTTTTTTTAATAATTGAGAGCGAGCGAGATGGGGGTCACTTGTATTTAGTAGTGTAGGCGACCAATAATTACTTTGAAATCTGTCAACAAAGCGAGCCGTGAGGTCTGAGATTAGGACATAGCGTGATATCAGTATGCTAGGGATTACCTGGATTATCTCATATCAAATGTCAATACAGTGATAATCACTCGGAGAACGGGCGATTTAACAACGCCACTGTTAATGGGACAAGGGTCCCACACCTGCGTCCAAAATGGTTAAGGGTGCGATCACAATGAATCTATCGCACCAGTCTCTCTGCACTAACTCCCGCTGAAAGCAATCAGGTTAACAGACTAACTCCTGGCGTTGAGTAGAGTAGCTGGTGATTATATGAGTGCGTTGCAAGAAAGAGGAGACGTGTAAGTCTGCTAATCTGATCGCATTTTCGTGGAGTTAGTGTACAGAAGCTGAATTTATCGTGACCCTTACACTGTTGTCTTCGAGGTGTTCTAATAGTTTGATCACTGTCATACATAATGATTGTATGTGACGACACACGAATTGGTGAAATAAATTCAATAAACTTGTAATAACTTTTAAAAATACATGATTTATTTGAAGGCCCATTTTATGTCCTGAAATGAGTGTTTATTCTGATAGGACGGAACAGTTGCCTTAAGGGGTGATCTTTTTGAACCGGATTTTCGAGAACTAATAATTTAAAATAATTGTCAATAACGTACCAAATTAAGGTACTCTCAATGCTGGCATGAAATCCACACCGCTTACCACAAAAGTTTTTTTTATTTGCATCGATTTTAATAGAACCAGGCTTAAATTTGTTACTGAAACAAACAACTTAACGTTGTGATTACATGTATTAGTCGAGTGTTATGCTCAATAGAAATAGATCGACAACTTGCAAGAAAAAATTCTCAAACTAAGAATGAAAAAGAAGAAAGAAAGAAAAGAAAAAACAATAGCGCGTAGGAGTAAATAAAACAGCCACTATGTTATTTTTCTAACTAAAACATTACTCTAATCCAGTGAAAAACCCTTCAATTTCCCACTGTCGTGTGAAATGAATACTCGTCACCCTGATTTAGTAAATCTAATCGATTGGATAAGTGCCCTGCACATTAAGTGTATGTCCTTGATTTTCTCTGGGTCTCTTAAAGCGTTGTGGGGACGTATCACGCGCCCATTAGAACTTCGTTAATTGACACTCCGGGGGTCTAAGTAAGTAAAGTTAACGTTGCAATATTGAGCTGAATTATTTTTTAAATGAGAGAGAGAGAGAGAGAGAGAGAGAGAGAGAGAGATGAAAGGTCGGATAGAGAAATGGGAAATCAAATTTGTTAAATCTGAAACAGCAAAATAAAAAAAGTGAAAAGGAGAGAATATATAAAAAAGTGCTAATATGAAATGACGTTAAGTGCAAAGAAAGAATTGCCAAAACGAAAATAAACGAGGCAAAGCAATGACTCTGGATATAAGCAGCAGTAATTATTTGAGCTTATTTCCAGTTGTAAAAATTGTATCCCCCGTTAATCATAGGCAAACAGCAACTTATCTATGTACACGTTCTTCAATATTTGACAATATTGACATTAAAGACAAAAGAGTGACATCCGTAGAGTAACTAGGGCAAACCGTTCGTCGCACTTTTAAACAGAAAGTACTCGTCAACGCGGGGGAGGTGCTCAGGCCCATTAAAACGTCCTACACAACCCCGGGCTAATCAAAAGCGGCATGGGCTCGTTAAACCATTTTATTTAACGCTAAACCAAAGTCCCTTTTCACCATGAAGGCAATTCATATCGCAGTGCATGCAAATGAAAGATTAAAAATCAATCCAGCAATTCTATAAGACCTTCTTGCGTTAGAACGTATCATTTATTCTCCAAGCTTTGCGGGAGGTTTTTCTCAGCCTCCCGTTTCGCGTTATAATATCCGGCGCATACATATTACATAAAATTTATATTCAAGGGGGTAAAAAACAACTGGTTCTAATCGCGGTAACGTTCTTTTATTACCTATAATTTTGCTTTATTGGCTGCTGCCTTTGATTCCCCTTAGGAACAAAACATATTTTGTAAACTATATTGTAATAAAATTTTTTCATGCATCTGTGATGAGTTCACACGTGGAACAAGAAGTTCGGTTCGAGATCTCCCTAAATGACTAGTTTAGTAGCCACTTTTTTTTAATTAAAATCAAACTGTTTCTTCTACTGCGTAATTTCTTTATTCTTTTTTTATGTTATAGTGAGCATCATCTGTCGTCCATTTAGTAACAAAATCTAAGGTAAAAATGGTAAAAGCCAACTGAGACAAAACTTGGCCCCTGCGTCACTCGAGCTCTGTTTGAATTGTCTCTAGAGGCGTTCCAGAACTGGTAGTAGTCCAACTGGCGTCACCGAAAAGAATTCCTACCTAAATTTAGAGTTTTGAACTTAATATAAAGCAATTAAGCCAGTGATTCCATCTGCATTGCAGAAGCTGGAATCAGTTGAATAAGCTGTAAGCGCGCCGGGACCTGGCCTGCGACGTAAAAACCGACTGACATAAATCGTTTCGTTAAAACGCCATTTGAAATGCAAAGTTAGATGCACTCAGGATAGTTTGGAAACACACTGTGTCTTACTCTACATTCTCCAACACTCCGTGGGGTCGACTATATATTTAAACGCTAAAATACGACATGTAGTATAACAGTTGTGGTTGAGAAATGACCTGCGAGTGAAAACCACACCCTGGTTTTCAGCGAAAAATCCCAGGTTTGCTGCCTATATAACGTGGTGTGTTTCATAAAATGGATATTTTTCAAGAAAAATGAGACGTGGTCCTGACACTCAGGGTGTAATGGTTGAAATTTAAAGAGAAACGTTACCCGTGTTTTTAGGTTTGAAAGGGCAACGGAGGCAATGGAAAGAAAAGGCAATTTTTTCTATAGGTCGCTTTCCCTGCGCTCGAAGCAACTCCTCTACAAAAGAATGTCTGTCTTATAACTTTATTTCAGTTTGACAAATTCTATCTCGATAAAATGTCTTTCTGTTAGCATTCTGCGTGTCGATTTCAGTACGCTTTCATTTTTTTCTTAATGTAAGATATATGTACATTAAGTTGCATGTATACGAGAAATTTATCATGCACATTGTATAGCGGCAGTAGTTTAGAGAGCCTATTAATATAAAGCATCATCATCATCATCATCATCGTTATTTTCATTATCATTCATATTGTTTTTCATTTATTATTTTTGTTATTGAAGCTGTGAGAAGGAAGAGGAGGAGGAAGAAGAGTGGGAGGAGGGGGTTCATTTCGTTTCGTTTTTTCATACCCTCTTTCAAGCGAAAAAAATAGGGGGGAAATACGTACTTCCAAATCAGAGGGAGGGGGACACTGTACTCCTCCTCGGATCCATCGTTGAATAACTTCTCAACACCGTGTTTTCAATCACAACTCGAGAAAGCTGATGGTATTTACTGACGCTATACATCAAAACCATCCATGTTTTGTCGACTACAAGATTTTCAGTTGGAGCCCAGCCACAGAGTACGTGAAAACCATTCATAAGTATCCACAGGGCGTCAATGAGACTTTTTGGAGGGGGGCCCTTGTCGTGGATAAGAAGAAGAAAGCCGATGCTAAGGGACATGTAGTATTAAAGAGATAATTTACTTAAGTTATGTTGACAAGAGGTGGTACGTCATTCAAGAAGATAAGACTTGATGTGATCTTTATGTACACATATTAGAGCAGCGTTTCGTAAGTCACAGCGTAGCATTAAAAGAGAATCATACTGGGGTATTAGGTTTCAATTTAAGCTACACATATAGAAAAGCGCTTTTCCAATTTTTCAGGTGTCAGTGACTGGTCTTGTTTGCAAATTGGGACAATTTCACAATATATATTACATGCCTCACCTGCGTTCAACTGAGGAAATTCATTCTGATCTTGTTTATAGTTTTTCGGTCTTACACAAATCATTTTACTCAGATATAATCAAATAAATCACAGCACACAGACATCATACGGCATGGTGGGCCATACAGTATATGGACGGTGGATTTTTGTAGGTGGAGTTCGAAGACAGCTTTGCGGTATTTTCTTATTGAAAACACTCCTAAAAGGGAATTTATACGCGCCCCGGTGTTGAATAAAAACTGCCGTGGAATGTTTTCATTAATGGGGAAACGCAGCGCGTGGTCTACTATAATGCGGTTCTAATGCCAGCTGATCGCCTTGAGTAGTGGAGAGAGAGAGAGAGAGAGAGAGAGAGGGAGGGAGGGAGAGAGAGATTTTAGAATATTAACTTTCATTGTCGATCATTCAAACCCTCACCGTCCACTCACCTGTGAATGTCGAACTTGTGAAAATCCGGACGATTTTCGATTTAAGCGCTGGCAAGTTCTGCAAAGTTCCTTCAAAAATCCGATCCAAGGTCTCATTCCGTTCAACCGCCTGTTGGTCCAGCGTGACCAGAGAGGCTCCAGAATTAGTGCGTGACTTCAGAGAGTTCCCCGAGTTTGTCCTCGACTGGAGTAACGGATTTCCAGAATTGGTTCTCGACTCCATCTGGGAGGTGAATTATTGCCTTTCCCTTCTGTTGTTTATTTGTTTGTTGTTTATTGCTTCTCTACGTTGTTGCTACCCCGCCCGGAGAAGCGAGTCCAAGAGAGGAGGAGGAGTTTAAAAAGCTGATGGACGGCAGTTGGCGCGAGGGAGGAAGAAGGAGGGCTCGCACGTGTTGGTTTCACCTCAGCCGTCGCTCAGGCACTCTCACCTTAACGGGGCAAAAGCGACCCCTGAGAGAATCACGTCTTACTTTAAGTCATCTTCGGGGAGGTAGAACTGTTTTTCACCACGACGAACTTAACTGTTAGGCGGCAGACTTAACGCATTATTCTTGCGGATGTTGCTTCGAGCCTCAGAACCTCAATTTTTGTCGGCCTCCAGAATTGTTGCTAATAATTAAACCCAGCATACAAAGTCTATGCCAAGATGTGGTTAGTGGAGCACCATTAACATTATAAAATTTCGAAAATGACGGGATAATCAGGGTAACACCAGTATTTTTGCTTCCAGACTCGGGCCGGGGCCAGGGACAGGTTATACAGATCTCACTCTGTTCCACAACGCATGGATACTGTTCCGTCTTGCGTTGCCTTGGTCTCGTTCGGCTGAGAGTCAATAATATATACCGGATGGGATTTTTTCCTCGTGTTCCACCTGTCTACGACCTCCCATTACGTACCATTAAAGCAGACATAACACTGAAATCAAGGGCTTATATATTCTCAGTTGGTGTAGATTGTTAACCCAGGAACGTTTTCAGTATTGCTGTCAATTGCGGCAGTTGGCGGTTCTTGCCCAGTTGCCTTTTACAGAGTATTTTTATATTGCAATTTGTATTTCCTTTTTCCCCCTGTGTTGTTGTTTCTATCGAGAAACTTCCTCTAGTGCCTTGTTCCCGGGGTTAGACACGTGCTTGATCACTTTTCACTTTAACCTGGAAAAACAAAAAACATAACGTCATGACCTAATTCTACAGCGGTAAACACATGTGGAACATATGAAAAGTGCCGCATTCAGTTATTCAGTGTATAGAATTACTGTGATTTTAATTAGCTTCCGTCTCCTGCGTCTTTGGTCCTGTAAAACTAAACAAAATACCTCTCTATAAGATTTCGACTTTAGAACGCCAGTCCACTCTCACGCCCGACCCTACTGAAGAAACACAAAGCTGGATTCAAGTCCGATCCAAGCCAGTAACCCAATCCGTTCTTAAGTCGCACGATCCCTTCTCATTTTCAAACAGTCGATCCGAGAAACGGCCGCTTTCCTTGAGTCCATACACTTTGTGAGTCCTTTAAACCCAAGGGCGCCTAGTGTCAATACGCACGGTTTATTGACTCACGCTCGCCGTACACGGAATAAATTAGGTAGCCATGCTTGGCAGTGGATGCAGTACTATAGTCCCGTTAACTTATACACTTACTTGAAGTCCCCCTAGTACGGGTAAACCGCGGTGCATGTTTCAAAGATCACCCGACTGGGTTTTACCGAGTGCAAAGTCGCCGGCTTCCCCGTGGTTGCTTCAATGTATTGGCATTATACAATGTATAATGTTGTGGGCCTTGAACCAAAAAGAAAGAAAAAAAATTGATGGCTCACAGAGGACAGTTCCCAGAATAATTATAAAGACGAAAATTGGAAAGGGGAGAGTTCCATGAAAGTGATAATTAACACGGGCTTAACATTTTGCGGATATGTATTAGCTTCACTTAGTTTAAATAGCGTGGTCCTTTATGCTAGTCATCGTGTTATATTATGTATTCGATTTACTGTCAGGCAAAATCTATGTTATTTTATAGAAAAGAGCTATATATAGATTAAAGTGAAATTATTGAAAAAAAGGAGTTAGGAGAATGTGAAATGTTTGTAGTAAATGACAGCCCAGGATTTCCAGATAACTGTACTGAGTTCGGTTCTAATGAGAGTAACAGCAGTTAGCAAATAAATTAATATGATAAAAATAATATACGTGTATGTATTATAGAATATAATATTATAATGAATAGAAAACACTGAGCTACTTATTATAATGATAACAAAATAAGAAATTATTTTAAAAAAGTCAAATAATGATACATTTTGCAAACAAACACCTCGATTGTGTCATTCTGTATGAGAGAGAGAGTGAGAGAGTGTGATAAAATGGATTTCATTGCTTTTCAACAGACGAGACATTATCATCCGCCCTTGATCGGCAAAGTGCAAAATTGTAATTTTAATAACACTGGAAAAATATGCTGTCTCTATTTACATCCAGTCCTCCCCCGCAGCTAAACGTGACGTTGCCATGACACCCGAAGATTTGACTGACGTCTCCAAGCAGCAGGTGTCTAAATGCAGAAAGAAGAAGGAAAGAGAAGGGAAAACAACCCTGTGAATTATAACCAGATGACATCAGTTTTGAAGAGTGGAGTCTACATACCGTTCAATACAACGTGTTTGTTCTAAACCGCAGAAACCATTCAACAAACTCAATGGTGTTAACCAAGTATACGAACGCGTGACTTAACGATAAGGGCGGTCCGAATGCGATGTATGCCAAGGCAGTATATAATAAACAAACACGTCTAATACGAGTCTTCATTCACGTATAATGTACAGAAATTAAGAAGAATAATTAAATAATTCATATTTTTAAATGAAAATTGCGTCATTAAAGCGAGTGATCAACACGGAATAGTACGACTGGGTCAATTGCGCATGTGGATTTGGAGAACGAGCTGTCTTTTGCTATATTAAGTTTATTGAGGCACGTGTGTTTCATGCACACTTAAAAGTCTTCTTAAAGATTAATTCGATTATTTCAGTTTTTTGTATATCAAAATGCTCCTTTATAATTCCTGTATCCTTCATTTATTACATGGTTTCTACATAAATTTGTTCGTATTTCTTGTAAAGACCATGAATAACGGAATAATTACATTCAACAGGATCTTCACGCCTGCATAGATGAAAGATTATTTGTTTTTCAAAAGAGTTCTGTTTTTTAAATCATGCTAGTCAAATTCAACTTTTTATCACGGAAGCTTTAAAATAATGATAACATACTCGCTTCACATTGTTCAATGTTCGAAAACCTATTAAGAAGGCAAAACAGTTTCGAGTACCTTCTACGTGTACATGTATATAAGTAACGTACGGTATTTACAGACATTGACCGCCGGTGAAACGTAAACATTTTTTGATTGATGGTACAATCCCTTGAGATCGTGAAACATGGTTTGATTTTGCCACTGTAAAGAAAAACGCAGTAGAATAACCATAACGTACAAACCATCGCTGACAATCAATATTTAACAAGGATAATAAGGGGCGTTTCCAATATGGCCGCCAAATTACAATCTGTTCGACAGAATCAAAGTTGCTTGTAAGGGTATCTAAAGGCAGCATTTTATTGTGATAACCCTGCCCTTGAAAGTGACTTCAACAGAAAGGGCAAGTGTAAGGCACGCTGGAATAGCACAAACTGCGACTTAAGGGATCGATTCTCTGATAACACATCTGAGAAAGCCATGGAATAAATGGCAAAAACGTCGATAATCCGTGCGAAGATAAAGGATTTATACCTTTCTCCGTGCCCCCTCCAGCTAAAAGAGGAAATACTAATAAAATAATTATCTTTAATTACAACCCTATTCAATAGCTGTATTGTCCAAGAGACGGAAGAGGTTTCAGAAAAAGTTCTCGGACAAGAGGCATAATATAATGACATCTTAGCTCAATTTTTCTAAGATTTCAGAGGGCTGCCCTATGGTCAATGAACTCTGGGCCATCACACGCAAGTAACCTTAGCAGACTCATTAACATGGTGGTAATTAAATCGAGCTATGTGTGATGATTGTAGTTGCACAATATGAGATAGATAGATAGATAGATAGATACACACACTGGACAATAGAAGTGTCACCCCTACTGAACCAGTACTTTGGGGGAGATAAATGACTGTGGAATGATATGCTCCTGGTATCATTTTATTAACATCAAATTTCACAAAAAGACCAACAATACAATCCCATGGTACAGCGGTTTTATACTCATGTCACATTATAAATAGACCAGGCATTATAACTTTGATTACACTTATTCAGGGGGTGACACTTTTATTGTCCAGTGTGTGTAGACAGACAGACAGATGGACGGATGGATGGATGGATGAATGATGGACAGATGGTACGATACGGATGGAAAGCTAGATAAACGTTTGTTTTAATATTTAAAACGTGTCACATCTTCAAAAGCTCAATCCCATTGCAATCGATAGAAAAAATGAAATAATACATAAGACGAAACACTCTTTGTAAGTGTTACGATCGACAAAGCACATTTTTTTCACAATGAAAAACTAATAAAACCTCAGGATGCCTGAATGATAAATATTTGTCTTTTTTATTTTAAGGTGACTTTGTATTGTTTGTTATGTTTTATATCCTAAGTCCTTGTCATTTTGGATGCATATTGATGTCTTGAATAACACTGACAAATAATGTAATGAAATAACAATTTGTTCTGTAGTGTTTGATGTTGTAATTGATGGACAAAATAATTATTGCGATTTGATTAAATATTCATTTGCATTACTTGAAGTGTTTGCTAAGTTTACTACTTACGGTACTGAGAAACCAATTTCATTGTAAGCTGAGGTGAAATAGCTAACTTCGTCCTTATATGTGATTTTCTCAGACAAATGAATTGAATTCACTTGAAGTCTTTGAATATTTAATTTAAAAAAATCAAATATTGTCGATAGTCAATCCAAATTACATTTCTTCTTTAACACCATATATATACACTTCATTGTACAATATGCAGTAAAAATGACCTCTGTGAAAACAGCCGAATTAACGTTTGTTAAATGATATCTGTATTGTATCATATTTTCATGACACACACACACACACACACACACACACACACACACACACCTGTAGTAACGAGGGCAGCATACAAGAGGTAGACGTAGAGACATTTAAGACGGGAGTCAAAATCGTCGATGCTCTTGTATTTAAGCTTCGGTTAACTGGTTTAACCCTACACATAGCTGTCCCAAGTGCAACAACACACGAGAGCACGTGCGTGTCCAATCAAACTTTTACTGAAAAGACCCGAACGTTAAATCCATGATACGCAGTGCTCGCGATCGCTTGGAGAGCAAATTTATTTTGGTCAACTCACAAATGCGTAACACAATAAAAGATTGTAATATTACATTAGTATTAATACTGATGATTGAGTTTGTTGTCGATTATCAAAAATTGTCTGCAATCCTTATTTCCCTCACGGGATGAAGAGGATAATTCAGTAAGTATCAAAACATCGTCCGAGCCCCAAGATTGAAGGGTGGGGAGGGGGTGAGAGTAGATCAAAAACCGTTTTTCGAGCTGTCGCAAATGCCAATCCCCGTGTACATGTAACATGATATTTCACAGAGGAAGTTCCCCTATCATACTATATCTAGCCATGTGTACTGATATGTCAATACATATACTGTACTCACCTCAACAGTAGTCCAAACGGGACAAAATCTTTCAAATTTCACTTCCAGGGCCTGGGAACTTGGTAACTGCTTGGAGGCGCTGGAAAGTCTTATTAAGCTGGCTTTTGGCATGAGGGTCGTTAACACAGGTGAGGAACGGCGAGTATCACACGGTGACAGTACTGTGACACTCAGCTGTTTATCCCCTCCAAACTTGTTTTGACGCGACGTCCATTTACTATAACGTCCAAGCACATGGTGCTGAGATATGTCCTAAGAAATGGTGATCGTCACGTCGGAACAGCAGTCAGCTTCGTTTAAAATTCTCAAGTACGATGTATAGATCAAAATAAACCACACCGCGAAACCGCGCGTGCAGTGATAAACTAGGTAGTGTATCCGGCTGAATTTGTCAATGAGCAACGCTATCGGCCTGTAGCTAGGCAAGTTGTATGCTGCCGTGACACGGTGTGTTTAAGTTGCCTGATAACTCTTTGACTTTAAACGCGGTCGTCAGGTGGGTCGTAGGGCGGATTGAACGCGCCTGCATTGATGGGAGCGAGGGGGGAAGGGGGGATCTTTTTCATATTTTCAGAAACATCCTGTCAGTCCGTTGGAGTTTTCGTTCTGCGTCTGTGCGCGCAAATGGTGTGATCTCTTTCTCAGAAAACGAACTGTTAGCAACTGAAACACCTGGTTTGTGTACACAGTGGGAAATTAAAGAGATGATAATGCAGAGCTATTGTAGTGTCCCAATTGTAATTAATCAGATCGATGAGGGTTTTCTCCGAGCGCGTGTTTTCCCGTGGCGTAGTTACCTGGCATGCAGAAATAACCCGGGAATGAAATGAACAAGTTTTTTTATGAAATGAACACGGGTTGAAATGTACGCAAAATGAAATCAACAACGAGTGAAATGTACACAGAAAGAATGGTATACTGTCAGCGCACGTGTGATTCCTACACTGTTGCCGTCGCTACGAGCGCGTGAATGATGCCTCCTGCTTCATCGTTGCCGTCGATACGTGGCGTATAGATCAGTATGAGAGCGAGAGTTTTTCCTCCGTCGCCTTCTCCGCGTAAAGTAATGAACTGTTTGCGATTTCATCGTTTGCACAGGTAGAGAGTGATGAATTGTCGATACAGGGGTTATAGAAAAACTGCAACTTGAAAGGATTTGAAGCAATATTACAATACAGAAATTTGCTGGTCTGTGGTGTTAACAAATTATGCGTAGACAGACGTGCGCAAGTGTGTGTGTGTGTGTGTGTGTGTGTGTGTGTGTGTGTGTGTGAGAGAGAGAGAGAGAGAGAGAGAGAGAGAGAGAGAGAGAGAGAGAGAGGGGGGGGGGGGGGAGAGAGAGAGAAAAAAAAAAAAAANGAGAAATTATTGAAAAAAATGAGATAGGAGAATGTGAAATGTTTGTAGTAAATGACAGCCCAGGATTTCCAGATAACTGTACTGAGTTCGGTTCTAATGAGAGTAACAGCAGTTAGCAAATAAATTAATAAATAATAAAAATAATATACGTGTATGTATTATAGAATATAATATTATAATGAATAGAAAACACTGCTACTTATTATAATGATAACAAAATAAGAAATTATTTTAAAAAAAGTCAAATAATGATACATTTTGCAAACAAACACCTCGATTGTGTCATTCTGTATGAGAGAGAGTGAGAGAGTGTGACAAAATGGATTTCATTGCTTTTCAACAGACGAGACATTATCATCCGCCCTTGATCGGCAAAGTGCAAAATTGTAATTTTAATAACACTGGAAAAATATGCTGTCTCTATTTACATCCAGTCCTCCCCCGCAGCTAAACGTGACGTTGCCATGACACCCGAAGATTTGACTGACGTCTCCAAGCAGCAGGTGTCTAAATGCAGAAAGAAGAAGGAAAGAGAAGGGAAAAAAACCCTGTGAATTATAACCAGATGACATCAGTTTTGAAGAGTGGAGTCTACATACCGTTCAATGCAACGTGTTTGTTCTAAACCGCAGAAACCATTCAACAAACTCAATGGTGTTAACCAAGTATACGAACGCGTGACTTAACGATAAGGGCGGTCCGAATGCGATGTATGCCAAGGCAGTATATAATAAACAAACACGTCTAATACGAGTCTTCATTCACGTATAATGTACAGAAATTAAGAAGAATAATTAAATAATTCATAGTTTTAAATGAAAATTGCGTCATTAAAGCGAGTGATCAACACGGAATAGTACGACTGGGTCAATTGCGCATGTGGATTTGGAGAACGAGCTGTCTATTGCTATATTAAGTTTAATGAGGAACGTGTGTTTCATGCACACTTAAAAGTATTTTTAAAGATTAATTCGATTATTTCAGTTTTTTGTATATCAAAATGCTCCTTTATAATTCCTGTATCCTTCATTTATTTCATGGTTTCTACATAAATTTGTTCGTATTTCTTGTAAAGACCATGAATAACGGAATAATTACATTTAACAGGATCTTCACGCCTGCATAGATTAAGGATTATTTCTTTATCAAAAGAGTTCTGTTTTTTAAATCATGCTAGTCAAATTCAACTTTTTATCACGGAAGCTTTAAAATAATGATAACATACTCACTTCACAATGTTCAATGTTCGAAAACCTATTAAGAAGGCAAAACAGTTTCGAGTACCTTCTACGTGTACATGTATATAAGTAACGTACGGTATTTACAGACATTGACCGCTGGTGAAACGTAAACATTTTTTGATTGATGGTACAATCCCTTGAGATCGTGAAACATGGTTTGATTTTGCCACTGTAAAGAAAAACGCAGTAGAATAACCATAACGTACAAACCATCGCTGCTAATCAATATTTAACATGGATAATAAGGGGCGTTTCTAATATGGCCGCCAAATTACAATCTGTTCGACAGAATCAAAGTTGCTTGTAAGGGCATCTAAAGGCAGCATTCAATTGTGATAACCCTGCCCTTGAAAGTGACTTCAACAGAAAGGACAAGTGTAAGGCACGCTGGAATAGCACAAACTGCGACTTAAGGGATCGATTCTCTGATAACACATCTGAGAAAGCCATGGAATAAATGGCAAAAACGTCGATAATCCGTGCGAAGATAAAGGATTTATACCTTTCTCCGTGCCTCCTCCGGCTAAAAGAGGAAATTCTAATAAAATAATTATCTTTAATTACAACCCTTTTCAATAGTTGTATTGTCCAAGAGACGGAAGAGGTTTCAGAAAAAGTTATCGGACAAGAGGCAGAATTTAATGACATCTTAGCTCAATTTTTCTAAGATTTCAGAGGGCTGCCCTATGGAGAGTAAAATCCGGGCTATCAAACACAAGTAACCTTAGCAGACCCAAATCGAGCTATGCGTGATGATAGTAGTTGCACAATATAAGATAGATAGATAGATAGATAGATAGATAAACAGACAGACAGACACACAGATAGACGGATGGACGGACGGATGGATGAATGGATAGACGGATGGTACGATACGGATGGAAAGATAGATAGGCGTTTGTTTTAATATTTAAAACGTGTCACATCTTCAAAAACACAGTCCCATTGCAATCGATAGAAAAAATGAAATAATACATAAGACGAACTACTCTTTGTGAGTGTTACGATCGACAAAGCACATTTTTGTCACAATGTAAAACTAATAAAACTACAGGATGCCTGAATGATAAATATTTGTCTTTTTTATTTTAAGGTGACTTTGTATTGTTTGTTTTATTTTATATCCTAAGTCCTTGTCATTTTGGATGCATATTGATGTCTTGAATAACACTGACAAATAATGTAATGAAATAACAATTTGTTCTGTAGTGTTTGATGTTGTAATTGATGGACAAAATAATTATTGCGATTTGATTAAATATTCATTTGCATTACTTGAAGTGTTTGCTAAGTTTACTACTTACGGTACTGAGAAGCCAATGTCATTGTAAGCTGAGGTGAAACAGCTAACTTCGTCCTTATATGTGATTTTCTCAGACAAATGAATTGAATTCACTTAAAATCTTTTGAAGATTTAATTTAAAAAATCAAATACTGTCGATAGTCAATCCAAATTACATTTCTTCTTTAACACCATATATACACTTCATTGTACAATATGCAATATAAATGACCTCTGAGAAAACAGCCTAATTAACGTTTGTTAAATGATATCTGTATTGTATCATTTTTTCATGACGCACACATGCACGCACGCACACACACACACACACACACGCACACGCCTATAGCAACGAGGGCAGCATACAAGAGGTAGACGTAGAGACATTTAAGACGGGCGTCAAAAGAGTCGATGCCCTTATATTTAAGCTTCAGTTAACTGATTCAACCCTGCACGTAGCTGTCCCCATGAATGCGCGTGCGATAACACACGAGAGCGCGTGCGTGTCCGATCAAGCTTTTACTGAAAAGACCCGAATGTTAAATCCATGTTACGCCGTGCTCGCGACCGCTTGCAGCGCAAATTTTGCTCCACTTACAAATGCGTAACACAATAAAATATTGTAATATTGCATTAGTATTAACACTGATGAAAGAGTTTGCAACCTTATGTCCCTCGCGGGATGAAGAGGTTAAGTAAGTAAGTATTAAAATACCATCCAAGCCCCAAGAGTGAAGGGTGGGGAGGGGGTGAGAGTGGATCAAAAACCGTTCAACGAGCTGTCGCAAATGCCAATCCCCGTGTACATGTAACAGGATATTTCACAGAGGAAGTACCTCTATCATACTATATCTAGCCATGTGTACGTCTGATATGTCAACACTCGTACTAAACTCACCTCAACAGTAGTCCAAACGGGACAAAATCTTTCAAATTTCACTTCCAGGGCCTGGGAACTTGGTAACTGCTTGGAGGCGCTGGAAAGTCTTATTAAGCTGGCTTTTGGCATGAGGGTCGTTAACACAGGTGAGGAATGCCGAGTATCACACGGTGACAGTACTGTGACACTCAGCTGATTATCCCCTCCAAATTTGTTTTGACGCGACGTCCATTTACTATAACGTCCAAGCACATGCTGTTGAGATAAGTCCTAAGAAATGGTGATCGTCACATCCAAACAGCAGTCAGCTTCGTTTAAAATTCTCATGTACGATGTATAGATCAAAATAAACCACACCGCGAAACCGCGCGTGCAGTGATAAACTAGGTAGTGTATCCGGCTGAATTTGTCAATGAGCAACGCTATCGGCCTGTAGCTAGGCAAGTTGTATGCTGCCGTGACACGGTGTGTTTAAGTTGCCTGATAACTCTTTGACTTTAAACGCGGTCGTCAGGTGGGTCGTAGGGCGGATTGAACGCGCCTGCATTGATGGGAGTGAGGGGGGAAGGGGGGATCTTTTTCATATTTTCAGAAACATCCTGTCAGTCCGTTGGAGTTTTCGCTCTGCGTCTGTGCGCGCAAATGGTGTGATCTCTTTCTCAGAAAACGAACTGTTAGCAACTGAAACACCTGGTTTGTGTACACAGTGGGAAATTAAAGAGATGATAATGCAGAGCTATTGTAGTGTCCCAATTGTAATTAATCAGATCGATGAGGGTTTTCTCCGAGCGCGTGTTTTCCCGTGGCGTAGTTACCTGGCATGCAGAAATAACCCGGGAATGAAATGAACAAGTTTTTTTATGAAATGAACACGGGTTGAAATGTACGCAAAATGAAATCAACAACGAGTGAAATGTACACAGAAAGAATGGTATACTGTCAGCGCACGTGTGATTCCTACACTGTTGCCGTCGCTACGAGCGCGTGAATGATGCCTCCTGCTTCATCGTTGCCGTCGATACGCGGCGTATAGATCAGTATGAGAGCGAGAGTTTTTCCTCCGTCGCCTTCTCCGCGTAAAGTAATGAACTGTTTGCGATTTCATCGTTTGCACAGGTAGAGAGTGATGAATTGTCGATACAGGGGTTATAGAAAAACTGCAACTTGAAAGGATTTGAAGCAATATTACAATACAGAAATTTGCTGGTCTGTGGTGTTAACAAATTATGCGTAGACAGACGTGCGCAAGTGTGTGTGTGTGTGTGTGTGTGTGTGTGAGAGAGAGAGAGAGAGAGAGAGAGAGAGAGAGAGAGGGGGGGGGGGGAGAGAGAGAGAGAGATAAAAAAAAAAAAACTA
>NW_019775764.1:0-70262 GCF_001039355.2 Lingula anatina | reverse complement strand
AGAGAGAGAGAGAGAGAGAGAGAGAGAGAGAGAGAGAGATTAAAAAAAAAACTATTATTTCTGACAATATACTTTCACCAAAATCACTCATCCAGGCCAATGTTTACCAGTACGACAGGTAGCTGTCTGCTCAACACAATTAACACCAGAACAAACTTTCCTACAATACCACAGTGCCAGGTCGATACCTTAACAATCCGTTCACATATCTTCGAGGTCCCCTGCGTGTATCCAGGAATCTTTACAAAGGAAACAACTATAGTGCATTTGCTGAAGCAATCAATCAGTCGCGAGTCTCCAAGCTATCCAAATCGTAGACGAGGCTTTGTTGCGTGGAAAATCTCGGTATAAATGCAACACTGACTGGAACAAAAAAGTCTAATAAACCCGGTTAATTAATGCATGAATGCAAATAAAGGTGAGGTGAATGTGAGTGTGATTTTTCGAATGTTTTGAATATGGGAGTGATTTTAACTGGTAGGATTTCGTTGAGAGAATCCCGAAGCCACTGGCAGAACCTGGATCTCCTAAAAATAAATAAATAAATAAATAAATAAATAAATAAATAAATAAAATGAAATTTAAAAAATAATAATAATAATAAGAATTATAAATAAATAAATAAATAAATAAATAAATAAATAAATAAATAACAATGATAAAATAAAAAAAGGATAATCCTTCATTCATTCTCAGAAGATACGTATAGACACCACATAACACCTGGGAAGGAGATTACTCTTTTGAGTATCTCCCCTTCCTCACCTTCCAACTACACCCTCCCCACCCCACCTCCCCACCCCAATCTCCCCACCACCCAACCCTCCCCACACAAGAGCCACCAGAGATACAGAGTGATAAGTGATGAACAAGTTCATAAAAAATGTCCGAGCACGGGTGGAGTGAACAAGTGATTTAAACTACACAAAATTATATTTGGATTTTATGCAAACGTTTGTATCGTTCCAGTTCTTCCTAATTTCCAACCAATCTGGATCACGATAGTGGATTCTGGTACTTGTACCTATACCTATAATACAGTATATCTTGTTTAATTTTTCTTCCAAACAAGTGTACAGTTCACTTCAAAGCTTAAGGTAGGCTGGAATCTGTGTTAAACAGTTCTTTTCAATATTCCTATTGGAAATTATATAACAGGCGCACTGAAGGATGAAATGTAATTTTTTTATATCTCACGCGATTTTGTAATCTCAAGCAATGACGGGAACGCAGCAGTACCTAAAACTAAAGTGAATGAGTGTGCCTACCTTAGCGTGTGCAGGTGTGTGTGTGTGTGTGTGTGTGTGTGTGTGCGCGCGCGCGCGCGTCCATGTGTGAGGGTATGCAGTGCTTGTGTACGTACGTGTCCTATGCATATGTCCAGAAACATATGGCTCCACTCTCATTTTACCCATTATTAAGTATTATTCCAATGGGAAATGGCATGTTTACTTTAAGAATTCTAGTAAACCACGTGCCTTGCAAAAATAAATTATTTAAGGCGTCCTCATCTCTTATCACAATACATGCAGCTTAAAGACAATTAATCCCTCAAAATGGAAATTGGCACATGGATTTCACCTATTGCATTTAACCAGGCACCTTACAAACGGCTGCTTTTGTCACCCTCGTCTTTTGTCAGATCAGCTCAAAAACCCAACAATCTCTCCAATACAAAACACTATCAATCGATTGCTTTGGCAGAATTCTCGATGTAAAAAAGACCTTTATTCATCCCGGAAGTTTAATTTATTTATGTGAACCAAATTGCTCCTTGCTCCTATTCTTATCTTCTGTAATTTCATTTATTGAATAAGCTTTTTATCAGAGTTGATGTGGATCGGATAGTCAAACAAACCTTGTCTTTGTGTTTTATAGAACAAAGTTCCAGGGGGGGGGGGGGGGGTAACAAAAAATTTAAAAAAATGACAAATGTTATCCTCTATACCACAAAGAGGGACTCCCGGCAAATCGTGGCGACCTAGCACCGTTTGTCCACAGTTTATCATTAATGATGATGCAAAATAACAAAACCGTTTATAAAGCCGCCTAGGCTTCACTTTGGCGGATATCTGTTGCCGTCTATGTTTTTATTTATAAATAAACAATCACATCCCTGGCATAGGGGGTACATGTGCACATTGGAACATTGTGTCCGACATAAAGACTCTATCCAAACCTGTCATGCATAACGTTTACGTAACTGATTATAATATTACATGAATAAATTAAGGTTAATTGTGACGCGAACGTGACTTTGCTGCTAAATAACTCAATGAAAGGTAATTCGGTCTAATTTAAAGGCATCAACATATTAGAGGTTTGCAGTCACAGGTGCATGTACAAGTCATAAATCCTGTAGATTTGGATGCATGGGCAGCGAGCTTATATTTGAACGCTATTGAATACTGCTTTCTCGCTTTGTCTGTGAAGAAAAAGCCGATAGACAAAATTCTAAGAGAACAGACCTCCACCAAGGAAGAAAAAATCTAAAACGTTAGGACACTCGGATCAGTTGACATTGTAATAACTTTTTTCTCTCTCGAATTACTGTCTATCCTGAATATCTGACCAAAATTTGTGGGAACCTATTGAGATAGGTCGTTTGCTAACTTATGCGGGGGGGGGGGGGGGGGGGGGGAACCAACACCAATGAAAAAACAGCAGACCAAGGAAACAAGAAAAAAAGAACTTCGTTTCACAATATTTTTTTCTTTGATTCCTAGTATTAATGCACAAAAATTTCATTTTGAAACAAGAATTTATTGTAAATATTGTATTATATTTTTTATAATGTATTATGTAAAATATTTTTCAATCCACCATTCCTTGCCTTGAATAGTCGAAGCAATTGCAGATCTCTCACCAGAGAAGTTCTTAAAATGATACAAAATTATGATATTTTAAGTTCAAATTTCATATTTTAAATTGAAACTTGGGCACTATCAGATAGAACACTATTTTCCACAAGGCAAGTCACATGCACTTCGACAGTATTTACTAGTACTAGTGCATAATCAAAGTCATCTAGTCAAAAAAAGAATCCAGACTTCCCCATGTATTCCACACCAATCGTCAGTTTTAACTGTAACTTTTACTTTATCCACACTCCTTCAGAGTCTTTGTGAAGTGGTTTTACCTTTAAGGGAGCATTCAGATGTATGTACTGTTTACATGTTTTATTTTTGCAAACATCATCAGAAACAGTACATTTAGAAATAATTAAAGTGATAATAACTCTTCGTTTCGGCCAAAAAATGAATTTTCCTGGAGTAAACAACAATTTTCCCATACTTACCAATGGTTAATTAATCCATTTTTACATTCAAAGTTAGTCCCTGTTTTTTTTCTAAAAAGTTTGGTTTTTTGTTAAAATCTCTTAAGAGATTTTAACATAGTATAGCCATCAATGGAGGTCACGTGGTCTAAAGACAAGCTCAGATATCAGAATAATAGCTATAACAGCCGTTTTTGTGGGAAAACAGAATATATTATATTTTTATGAGTCATTCACAATGTTTTTATTGTGAAATGCAGATTTCATACGAAGAGTTATTATCCCTTTAAGACTGGCGTGTCAGTTATTCTGATGGATGTGTGTGTCACGGAAAAACAATAAGATAACAGCCATGACAAATCTTTCAAGCTCTTCACTGAAGTAAAGTCACCGCTAATCTTCCTGCTAGTATCATTTGAATCTGGCTTTCCTTTTTGTTGTCTTTGCACGCTGAGCCTTAACTGGAAAGTTAAAAAAATGGGCAATGAAGAATATTTTCACTAATTGTAACACTTGTAAAGCAATGAAATATCTAAAGAACAACACCTTTGAAAATAATGCCATGCTAAAATAAGGCTATCACAAATCACTGTCAAGAATACGTCCATTCTAAAATGTTTCACTCTGGCTTGAGAATCACAAAGTATTTGAGTATTGTTTTGGCAATGTATCAAACATACTCAAACCAATAAATATTGTATTGATTTAAACAGAATAAATGCTTTATATGTCAGCCTACTCAGGTAAATTAAGTACGTTAAAGCCATATCCAGGCCAGCAAGTGAACAGAGACAATCTCATAACAACTGAAAGTCAGTCCAGTAATGGTCTTACTCATGTAAGATTGTGATCTGAAATTGCAATTTAAAACCAAAACAGTATCCGTTTAGTACCTGATTCCCTGTGTATTCTGCCTCCGTACAGGAGTGCCTGCTTGAACTCTGCGGCTGTCTGGGTTTTGTTACTGAGCGACTTCAGATCATGCTTTAACGACAACACTTCAAAGTTGGCACTGGCAGAAAAAATTAAGACAACACTTTAAGGACAACACTTCAAAGTTGGCATCGAAAGGAAAAAATTGACAACTAACTGTCTGTTAAATAATTACTGATTCTTTGTATTACTTTAACCAAATGGGATTTTACTGTGATACGAAAACTAAGATGTGGTGAGAGAACTGAATGCAAGCTCACTGCACAGTGATAAGTGTGGCTTGTTTAAAACAAAGTTCACTCATTGCTCCAGGTGTAGCCTGCTGAAAGCAAACCTACTGTTCTGGGTGTAGCCTGCTCAATATAACTAAGAATAGCCTGCTAAACACAAACTCATTGTGCAAACTGATGCTTTGAAATGTACCTTCACCTTNTGGTGAGAGAACTGAATGCAAGCTCACTGCACAGTGATAAGTGTGGCTTGCTTAAAACAAAGTTCACTCATTGCTCCAGGTGTAGCCTGCTGAAAGCAAACCCACTGTTCTGGGTGTAGCCTGCTCAATATAACTAAGAATAGCCTGCTAAACACAAACTCATTGTGCAAGCTGATACTCACCGTGCTACATGAAAGTATTTTGTGCTAAGGGTAACAACTGACAATACTCATTGTGTTAGGTGAGACATTGTCTTGAGTCTGATATGGGTAACAGATATGTTTAATATTGCCAAACTTTTACCTGCTGGAATTGAGAGGGACGTAACCCTGCTCCTCAACTTCATCATCTTTTTCTTCCCCTGTAAAAATATTACAGCAAAAGTTCAATTTTCCCAATCTTTCCCTCATTGAACATTGTTAATGATAACTATGAAATTTTCAGACAGTTTTTTTATGCATCTCCTAAAGCATTGGTAAAAATGTCTTTCATTTAAATAACCTTTGTCTTGATTTTTTTCCTCAATGTATATAAGTTACCTTGCCGATGTCTTTTTTTACCTGACAGTCGTTCTTTCTCCTCTACCTCTTGACCTTCTGTCATTCCGTCTTTCCTCCTTTTTATCACAGGTCCTTTTGACAAACTTTGTAGCAGGTTATCTGGAAGTCGCTTTTGGGACAAGGCATCCAGCTTCTGTTTCTGCAAATGATACAAATGAAAATAGTATAACTGTCAATCGGGACTCTCTGAAGTCACAGAGTTTAGTTTCTAAATATGGTAATTAACTTAAAAAGAAAATTATATAATGTGTACACCCATAAGGTGTTTCTGAATTTGAGAGTAATCAATGTGGCTGGTGAGGACCAGTAAAATATGTACTGTGTTAGGAAAATTTATTTTTATTGTTTGGCTGGTCTTTATTCTTGGCATCAAAACCTTGTCTACAATTCACAGAGCAGTCAATATGTGCATTCACTTTACACTTCACAAATTTATTTTTCAAGCATTGTATGTGTATTGATTCCGCTATTCATAAAGGATGCTCAATCTATCTGGCAGAACAACAGACTTTAGAACAGGAAGAAAACAGACCGGTTACAGACAACTCAATTACCTTCTGAAGCATATGCATTTCCTGTTGCTTTCTTCTCTTTTCTTTTAATTTCACCCTCTCTCCTTCCATCTGTTTCAAGGTATCCTTGACTTTGGTGAGAGCTGCAGTTCTCCCTGCGCTGAACGAGATGTCCTCAGGTTCCGCGTCTGAGTCACTCTCAACCAGTAAATCTTCATCTTCACTTCTTACTGAGAAAAGTCACATATCAGAAAAAAAGAGTTTATAAGCAAGTTATTTATAAGTTGTAAGTGCACCTCTGATCTGCTGAGTGCCTTGAAAAACACAGACACATTTGGTACATTTGGCCAATTTTTATAAAGTGTCAAAATAATTGCGCTCAGATTTGTAGCTATCTATGTATTAAATTCCATGTGTAGGTTAATGACGTAAAATGACATAAAGGTTAATAAATATCAGCAATATATGCAGTATGATGGGCATTTACGATAACTGATCAGCCCCCGATTGTACCTGTGTAACTTGTAAGCAACCCGTAAGTCGAAACAATATTAAACGTTTACCTTCTTCTTTCTCGCTTTCCAGATCACTTCTCTCTTCTTCAGCATCACTGTCTTCGTCGGAATCGAACTTTTTGTGTTTAGGCATTTTTGTTTGTGAATAATTGCACTTTTATTTATCCAAATCCTAGACACATGCTAAATAACGTGGTGTCGATAATGTGTGATATCTTACATCGATATAACACAAATAGCTTTATCAAGACAATCCACGTCCGAGTACTCCAAAGTGTTGCGGAGTTGAAAGGTAGCACCCAGCAGTGCAGCACTGGTTGTCGGAAGCGGGTAAAAACTCGAGTGTCCTCTGGGGATTTATTTTGTATTATTAAATTGTTACATTCAGTTAAAGCAGTACAAGTAATTTATATGTAAAGGCAATTTATATGTATTAAAATATAAAAGCACGTAGCCTCCCATTTTGAAAACTATCATTTTTGTAGAAATAAATGATTGTCACATTTGTGTTCAGCATCAAAATTCACCTCAATAAAATTTTTGAGAGAAATTTTAAGATCTACCCTATCCTAGTTACAGCACTCTCATGGAAATCTTAGTGAATTAAGTCGGTGCTCCGATTAAAGGCTTATTTGTGAAACCGGGGCCTGGAATCATACCGCATGGGGATATACAGACTTGACATTTAATATGGAATATTTCAGTTTCGAAGGTATACCAAGGTAAAAATACGTTCTTTTTTTTTTTTAAAACTCCGATCTCAAANTTTTATAAAGTGTCAAAATAATTGCACTCAGATTTGTAGCTATCTATGTATTAAATTCCATGTGTAGGTAAATAACGTAAAATGACATAAAGGTTAATAAATATCAGCAATATATGCAGTATGATGGGCATTTACGATAACTGATCAGCCCCCGATTGTACCTGTGTAACTAGTAAGCAACCCGTAAGTCGAAACAATATTAAACGTTTACCTTCTTCTTTCTCGCTTTCCAGATCACTTCTCTCTTCTTCAGCATCACTGTCTTCGTCGGAATCGAACTTTTTGTGTTTAGGCATTTTTGTTTGTGAATAATTGCACTTTTATTTATCCAAATCCTAGACACATGCTAAATAACGTGGTGTCGATAATGGGTGATATCTTACATCGATATAACACAAATAGCTTTATCAAGACAATCCACGTCCGAGTACTCCAAAGTGTTGCGGAGTTGAAAGGTAGCACCCAGCAGTGCAGCACTGGTTGTCGGAAGCGGGTAAAAACTCGAGTGTCCTCTGGGGATTTATTTTGTATTATTAAATTGTTACATTCAGTTAAAGCAGTACAAGTAATTTATATGTAAATTACTTGTACTGCTTTAACTGTACAAGTACAAGTAATTTATATGTAAAGGCAATTTATATGTATTAAAATATAAAAGCACGTAGCCTCCCATTTTGAAAACTATCATTTTTGTAAAAATAAATGATTGTCACATTTGTGTTCAGCATCAAAATTCACCTCAATAAAATTTTTGAGAGAAATTTAAAGATCTACCCTATCCTAGTTACAGCACTCTCATGGAAATCTTAGTGAATTAAGTCGGAGCTCCGATTAAAGGCTTATTTGTGAAACCGGGGCCTGGAATCATACCGCATGGGGATATACAGACTTGACATTTAATATGGAATATTTCAGTTTAGAAGGTATACCAAGGTAAAAATACGTTCTTTTTTTAAAAAAAATCCGATCTCAAANACTGGTTTTAGCAGGTAAGAACACCAAATGACCTCCGAGGTACCCACTGTATACAGCAAAACATCGTCGTCTGTTTCTCTAATGAATTGGGGGCCATGAACGATTCTGGGTAGAACAATGAAACTGCGTGGCTTTCTTTATTGAGGTCAGATTTCACCTGTACCGCCCAATTAGTCAAAACAGAGTTTTCAGATATCCAGAAGAGGCCTACGACGAAGCATATGCCGGGTCTAAAGTGACAAGGGTGACTGACAGCGCCAGTATTTGGAGTAGATTCCACATTGGTGCCAAAACACCAATGGTAGTCATCGACGAAAACCTGAACCAGATCAAATAAAGGAATAATCTCGGAACCACTGGTCTATCATTTGATAGGGGGCAGCTTAGGAACAATTCTAGGTTGCACGATGAGGTTGCAGGTTCACACAGAGCACTTTTAATAGCAGATAACTTACAGAACCAAGGGAATGAGCAGCTACCCTGGTCATCAAAATCGCCACATTTGAACCACATACACAATGTTTCGGTAGACCATTACTCACCAATCAACTGCCTACATGTCCTACAACAAAACTGGACCAGATTGGACAATTTTAGACCGTTGCCTGGAATGCTATTCCAGATTGAACTCTAAAAACCTACCCCCAAGAAATGCCTTGCCGCTTGAGAGCGCTGGCAACAGCCACGTAGAGGCCAGGCGTTACAACGACCATTACTGTGACTAGCAACTGACATAAGGGTCTTTTGTGGAGCGTATTACCCTTTTACAGACGATAATTTGTAAAATATGGAGATCCAAAATATCTCTTTTAATGGTTGTCGTATGACATAGACTAAGCAATGTGTTTTTGTTTGCTTCTCTGGCGAATTCCATTAATAAACTGATGTCACAATGACATCAAAGAGATAATTTAAAGTTATTAAAACACGATTTTAATCCTTATTTTCATTTATCAGTCAGAAAAATAGGAAAAAACTGATAAAAAATTATTTTGAAAAAAACATTCCGTATTAAATGTCAAGTCTGTACATGTACAAGTAACTATAACTCATCACATAACATATTGCCCTTCCATATAGAAAGGGCGACAAAAATTTCTTACTTCAAAATTCGATAGGCGGCATGCTAGCTTTAAATTATTTGAATGCATGTATCATTTCCAAAACAACGCTCTTATAAATATGCATAAAATAAGATAGGCCCTATGTATTAGGGACAAATATTGTGTTGACAATCAATTTTGCTCAAAGCCATTACGAACTAGAAAAACACTTTTATTAAGGAATTTTGATTATTGATTTATTTATAAAAACTTGTTCTGATGTCACTAAAAAGTGTTTTTGTACTATGACTTATTACGTTATATTTGGTTACCGTTCACAACATACATGTATATGTTGAGTCTACTATGAAAAAAAAAAAAAAAAAAAGAAAGTAAAAGTACTATAGAAGTTAGAAATCATGTAGGATGGAGATTCTTATTTAAAACCAAATTTGAGATTTATGTGAAGACATATACAGATGATACATCATTAATTTTTTGTACATTTGCCTGATGTTTATTACTTAAAAATAATTATTAGTCGCCATTAGGTAATTCGCGCGTTACAATTAATCCACTATATCGGCAAGAACAATTTATTTATTTATTTATTTATTTATTTATTTATTTATTTACAAACCCCGTGGACAACAAAAGACAAGCACATTGTAACGGTACGTTATTGAATCTACGTCATGACGTAAGTAGCGTTAAACGTCACAGATAAAACTGTCCAATCAGCAAAGACCGCACTACAACGTAGCAATTCGGTCGATTAGACACGACAGTCGCATAGATTGAAACTTATTTCTGATAATTGTTTTTCGTACAATCATTATTTTCATTTGAAGAAAGGACAATGCCAAGACGCTCGCGCAATGCAAATGTAAGCATTTGTTAAATGCATTTTTATCCGGGTATCTAAAAATAGTTGATCAAATTACGATGCTATTTTTATGAGTTTGGGGTACACTTCTTGCATTTGCAAGAAATGATTTAAGATAAGCTAAATGAAGTGTTGAAAATTGATGTCATTAAAAAAGCAATACAATAAATGAGGATGCATCTACTTATCAGTACGGGATTCCCCTAAATATTTTTTTTCTAAATACAGGGTCGTGTACCTCCCTGGAGGGACATGAATCGGTCTGTGTTAAGTCGGTGGTGGGCGTGGCTCAATGCCATTCATGTGACCTGGCTGCTCTGTAGAGGTGAAGACAGCGTCCAGGTGGAAGACCAGAGAGGTATGGAAATTTTTTTAATAGATATCGTGGCAAACAATACCATTATCTTGCTAACAATGATCTACATGTATTTCTGTATTCGAGCAATCAAGGTGAAAATTAATGTTACATCAACCGTTACATGCACAGAGGAGGGGTTGCAATATGTTTTATTACGCCAGGTGAAATCTTCAGCCAATCTTAACGTCCGTTATACATTGATCTCATCGTTATACATTGATTTCATTGAAATTCCCAGGAAATGCTGAGGAAAGCAGGGAAATTGATTCGTCCAATGCAGAGACGATCGCCACAGTGCCAAATGGTGTGGATTGTATTGTGCGTGCAGCCACCAACAATCAAAACAATGGTATGGGAAGCATTTGCAAATGTTTGTTTGTTGGACTTATGTATATTGTATTTTTATAGTATATTCAAATAAATCAATTGTGATTTGTCGGTGTTAATAACTCTGAAGTTTGAGCATATTTATAACCACTATTGAATTAATACATCTGTACCAAGTACAGACATTTACGGAAATGCTTCAAAAAAAAAAAAAAAAAAATATATATATATATAAATAGATAAATAAAAATAATAAAATAAAGTTAACAGTTTTATTTTACATCACTTTTAGCATCATACGATGTCTCCCCTGTAGCAAGGGTGTCGCCTTGGAAAAGATTCAAAAAGGGTGTGACTCGGATTTTCTCGCTGAAGAGAAGACGATCCAAGTATAGGGTAGATACAGCTCCAGCACCACCGACGCCACGTGAAGGTACACGTCGTATAAATTGCAGTTTTAAAATCTTAAAATCTAAGTGCTATGCTCAGCTCGTACCATGAGTGACGTGAAGATTGTTAGCGCATACTACATTGGTAACACAGCAGTTAATTCTATTTATTCATGATTTTTTATTAACATGTTAATTTTGTAGAGATGATATGTGCCTCATCGTAAAAAAAAATCCTTTTTTGTCGCCCATACATCAAACAGCATGAGGTTTGCCAGTAAACTAAAGACAGGCGCCGATTTTACGTCTACTGTATCACACATACTGTATTATCATTTTCCTAATATTTTAACCTATTATAATGATTTTGTTCTATAAATATTTTTGTAGAATCTCAGGTGGTAACGTTCACAGACATTGTACAGTTTACACTGAAAGAAGAAGACGGGACGCGTATAGAGAATCTAGAGGCGGAGATTTGTGGTACTGGGTTTAGTTTTCTCCAGTTTTAAAAACGGTCTTTCATGTAATAGGTTCTCGATAAATTCGGTTATGAATACTAGCGAATAGCAAATGTATGTTTTTTTAAATCACCATAAAATATTGAGCATTTAGTTTAAAAAAATTATGCAGTATATCAATGTAAAATTAGGAACAAATACGCTATAATAAAATATTATATTATTTTTCACAGATCATAATGAGATCCATTTGGAAGACCTGACCAGTAGCAGCCCGGAGCGCGTCCTCAAATTCTCACATCCATCTGGACTCACGTGTGGAGTGGGTCTCTAAATCTACCGTGCTAAACTGACTTACATGTACAATTCATCTGCACGCAGACTTTGCCTTAGTATAAATACATGTACATAGACAGGTGCTGCAGATATCATAAATACTGTTTGGATTACATCATACATGATGTTTGATACACCACCAAGTCAATTATATTTGAATCTTTTTTACCAGGCATGTCTTTTATCGAGGACATTGAGAAAAACTGTACCTAGTTTTTATATATACTGACGCAGCATTTGTTGAGAACGACAGTTGTCTTTGGCCTCAGTGCGATTGGTGTTGCGTTGATGTCACATTCGCTACATGTATCTCGCAAAGCCGATAGCTGCCGTTCTAAATGTATTATAGTATTAAAATGCTTGTATATATAAACGTTTTTGTAGAAAACAACAAATTTAAAATGTTATATACTTCCGTGTTTGTTTGTATAGACAAATTATTTTCTCGCAGACAGCCAGTGGCTCTAGAGGCTATATAAAGAACAAAATGATTTATTTTGCTCAATATTTATGAGTGTAAACTGTTAGAAAAACGTTTTTAAATATTATAATATGGATATCTTTACTCGATAGGTCACAGGTTGATAAAAATTTTTTAACTTCTCAGCAGCTGAGACAAAGAGTTAATTTCACGCTCCTATATATCAATCAAAACACATTTAAAACTACATTGTGAACCGGTGGTAATTTTTAAAATTTTATTAAGGTCATGCGAACGCGATTTACGACAAGACAAACTGATATTATTATTCCACATATAAGTGCTTGCTGGTTAAAAAAGGGACATGTGATACTTCAAAATCGGAATTTCACGTTAAATAAATCTCTGAGCGCCTCTTTAACCCTTTTAAATTATTTTTCAAAAATAAAGCTTGTATTTTACCCATGGGCCCCTTTTCCTAATTTTAATCTTAACCTCTTTTCGAGTCCAAACCGAGTCGACAGTCTCTATATTACCGTCCTTGTCACCAAGTTAACCACTTAATATTAGAAGCTAACAGTAACAGTTGTCTCTAAGTATTGGCTTCCATATCATGCAGGTAGGCATTTGTGGTATGGGGATTTGTCCATACATGATTTATATCAGAGCGGTGAACTCTATATATCCCAGTTTATAATTGCAACTAAGAAGAAGGCATCAACAATCAGTAGGTAAGCATATACTGCCGTTATATTGTTGTCTCCTAGAGAGCATTCACATCGAGAAGAGCCGAGGCCTAGCAATGCCGAGACCTAAATATGGCGGACCTACATGAAAGGAAAACCGCGTTATCCTGTAAGTGTCTCTCCGCCTCTCACAGACCTCGGCTCTTCTCGATGTTAATGCTCTCCTACTGAACCTCACTTCTAGTGTCCGCAGCCAGTTGAGAGGGGGAGGCTCGGGTGGAGGGGGGGGGGGTGGGGGTGGGCCGGGGAATCCCCACTCTGAATCAAAATATGATCTCTAGAGGCCCTAAGTCATGTCTCAATTTAGGCCAAGTCAACTGGGTAAAAGTCAAGGTTAACGTGTTTTTAAGGCAAAACATGATGTCCCTTTGAAATTACTGACTACAGGCCTCACAAAAATAGTCTATACCTGTACCCTAGAAGTACAGGACTCGAGGACATTGAATTTTACTAAGATGACATACATATATCAGTATTATACATGTACATATATACAATAAATGCACAACATTAGCAGAAGAGTAAAACGCCTATCTAAATAAGTTGGAAATATTGCCCTAGCTTGGTGATGGAACTTAATAATCCTATTTTACGGAGATGTTTTAAAATATGTTTGATGTAGGTTTGTAAGTTGTAGATCGCAACCCATATAAAACTAAAACTATCAATATAAAGACATATGCGATGTATCTTTTAAACTTCGCCTTATCTGATATGCATGTATAACTTCCTTCACAGAGAGATAATCAAGTTGGGTATCTATCAGGTTTTGACTTTTTCCAGGTAAACAAAATGAATGATTTAAATGTGTTTCAATATGATTACGCGTGCGATTGACGTGAATAAGAAATATATATACCACTATCATTCATCTCTCTCATAACAGAGGGCAACAATCTATGGAGGTTAATTATTCTAATGGCAAGCACAGATTCCAGAATAATAGCAATAACCGCCGTTTTGATGGTAAAATAGAAATTATTATAATTCTCTGAGTCTCAGTTGTACACAATGCATTTAGTGTAAAATATATGGATCTTATACGAAGATGTGTTATCTCTTTAACATAGGAGTCTCCTGGAGCTGCTTCCAAAATGTGACCCTGCTACTGCCAATTTCTTTTCAGGTCAGCAATAATCTTGTAACCCTGAATGATGGGTCTGAAAACCCTACGATATTGCGTGATACTTGCAATGTTGGGTGGATGTGTCCTGCTGATGAGACTGAGCTATTTGTTATCACTGTTGAACTCGTGAGTGCCTTATTAATCAAGTTATGTAGTACTCAGCGAGCAGCAATAATACAAATTTGATGGTTATTGCAACAAGAAAATAGCCCCCAACCCTAGACATTTTTTAAAAATTACTCCTATCTATTTACAAAAATAAGAATTGCATTAAAGTGACATAAATAAATATCATCAGTTGTATTTGTGTAACACCATATGTCCTGCTAGAGTTCCAGCGTTTCTCTAACAGCAATGTCGGAACATAATCAAACAGTAATCCCCATACATATTGCCCTCTCATATATTCGTGCCGGCGGAGCTGGAGACGTGACCATTCCTTGTTAAGACAGGACTATTCATTGCTGACAGACTTGGTTCGTGAATGGCAATTTGGCGCCTAAATCCGACATCGTATTATTTTTAGTTATTTTACTCAGTGTTTAACAAATGAATAATTTCGAGCCAAAACAGATTAATTTAAAAAATCATATAAAAGTTCCTATCATCTGCACTTGCAAAAATGCTTATCTTGTTTCAGGCGCAATGTTCCACCTCATAGGGCATCGGGACTGGCCGTAAACCCGGTTCTGGGGATTCAGAGGTTTCCTGAAGGTTTTGGGAAAAGGCAAAACGAAGAAAAAGAAAAAGCTTTGAATCAGCGTACAACAAAGACAACTACCATGGCATTTACTAAGTTAACCAGTAGCACTGACATGACAACCACGACGCCTGCAACCATGGAAACCAGAAAACAAGCTATGACAACCAGGACTGTATCTTACAACCAGTCGCCTGTTGTTCATGCCGATCTGAAACGAAAACTGACCACGCCAGGAACTAACCAGATTTATGACCGCCCGTGCACTGGAAATAAAGTATATAAAGGACCCTGCACCTGTGTCAGATTCCCCGACCATGACTTGCCTGGTTCGGTGTTGTACAGTCTGGCAGGATCTGGTAATACGTGGACGCGGTTTTTGTTGGAACAGGTATCAGGTGAGACAATCTGAACTGTGCTTTTAATTCAATACATTCAAATAGTAAAGACCCGTTATTAATTTATTTATTTGTGCTGAATAATGGTCACCAGCATTGTTTTCAAATAAACTGCATCACTGAAATCAAGAATTTACTTTTCGTTATATATCCCATTTTACCTTGGAGGATATTTCACTGGAAGCATGAACTACGACCCTGATCTTAAAAAAGGAGGTTTTCGAGGTGAATATAGACAAGACAGCAAGGTATTTGCCATTAAAACCCACTCAGGTGTAAATGAAACGCTTAAGAAATGCCAGAAAGCCAGAGATACGCCCATTGCAAGAGCTGTTGTCCTCATACGGGATACATTCAACGCCTCCATGAGCGAGTTGATGAGGAGGATAACGCACGGCTCACACACTGACACGGGAAGTGAACTCTCGATAACAGGCAAGTTTCTAGAACTTTTCTGCTTTAGGAATGTTATGAACTCACGATAGGTACACTGTATCTGTAATATTAGTAGATTTGGATAATTTCCATGGTCTCTCTCTCTCTCTCTCTCTCAACAAATATTTCATAATAACGCATTCCGGTACTTTATGAAACATGAGTGTTTGAACATAAAACTGGACTGCTTTTGAAATTGGTGCGCAATCACTCATGTATTTTTTGCGTTTTATCTTCAACAGCCGTTAAAATGATGATGGTCAATGCGGAGAGCCAATGTGTAGGCCTACAAGTTTTATGTGCTCTTTTTTAATTTTACATGTAGCTGTTAAGCTAAAAAGGGTTCAAGACGTTGGGGAAAAAACGCACATTGGAATGGATTGAAACCAAGACATAATTTATACCACGAGAGTGATGTCGGTGCAGAAAGAAAAAATTGTTTAAATGATTCTTTCATGTTATATTTAGTTGTTAGACTATATCTCCGAGGGTTCCGAGATGCTGGGAGCAAGCGTACATTGGAATGGATTAGTCAATCTAAACTACCAATATTTGTGCTACGGTGAGCGGTAGATATACAATACTAGAACTTTCACCACGAGAATCATCATCAAAGCTGAAAAAATTACGTACAGTTTTTAATATTACTTTTAATCTTATCTTTAAATAAATTGGAAAATTTATGGATGTTCTGATCATTAACATTGTTATTCTAAGCATGTTTTGTTTATGTTTCTGAAAAAAAGAGAGTATAAAAAGATATGCTAAAATAATCTAAAATGGTATGCCACAGAATAAATATGGCAACAATAAAGTGTACAACATAAACATATGACTCATACTTTTACGGATTTGCAAATAAGAAATTTATTCTTGAAATGATGTTAATTATCTTCATTTAATAGCTTAACTTTTATTATCTTATTATTTCAGTTATGACGCACTTACAAACAACCTAGTCGAGGCTTTAAAGTCGGTAATGGCCTTTTTACAAATGCCTGTGATCGAAGGACGATTAGAATGCATCAAAAGGCACTCTGAGGGAAAGTTTCATCGAGGTAATAGAACGACGCCACGTTCATCCATTGTTAAAATGATTAGAAGCGTGTCGGAGCCTGCCGATAAACTTGTCGAAGACACTTTGAAGCTAAGATACAAATCTTTTCCTAATCTAACCTGTGGATATCTACACAATAGTCATAGCACGGTCAAAGGAAGTGCATGTAACTTTTAACATTGATTTCGTTTATGGTATCATTCTGCATTGTATACCACCTTTGACCGTGCTGCAATTGAAATTTTGAACAATGACTTTTGTTTTAGGTCAACTAACTGAAATCCAATATACAGCATACCTGTTGGAATATTCATTTGTTGCACGAGTGTATCTATATGTAGATAGCAACTTTGTTGTTGCCATTCTCTTCACCACCGTAGACAGGGGAAGAGCAGCCGTTTCAGCTAAAGATTTACACATAGTAAAGATCCACACATTTTTTTTTGTTAAAAAAAAAATAAAAAGAAAAAAACTCTGGTGTGTGGCGTTTTATAATAAAACCCTTAAAGGTGTATAATCGTTGTCCATCTTGAAAACTACATGTAAGTCATTTATTATTTGAAACAGTCAGTATGGGTCGTGCTGCAACTGCTATGCAAACATACCCCAGTAATAGACTCGCGTGACAAGGTTATTTTTTAGTTGCACCCCAGCTTATGCATGCTCACTCCGCAGGGTGTCACCTATGGAGGTCGGGCAGCACAGCACAGGGGCGAAGGTTACAGGTACCGGTACTTCCAAACATTTTTTCTTAAATGTGATTATTTGTCACTCTATTCACTAATTTGATATTTACGGCAATGGTAAATAAACATTGTGTTTGTGGCAATATTCTTTGGCTCGTCTCGGACAACAAATGACAAGTTAATAGTGACCTCACACTATTGAATCTACGTCACACTTAAGTCATGACGCAATTAACGTAAAGTGTCACAGACAGAACTTTCTAATCAGCAAAAACCTCATTAAGCATAGCAACTAAACACGACAGTCTCACAGATTGAAACATATTTCTCAGAATTATGTATCAAGCAATCGTTATCTTCATTTGAAAAAAAAAGGACAAAGCTAATATGTTCATGCAATGCAAATGTAAACAAGTTTTTATATGTCTTTTTAAGCGGAAATTTTAAAATATTTGACCAGATACCAAAGCTTATTGTATGTTGTTAGCCTTCGGTTTCTACAAAACGGTTCAGGATTTAAGAGAGTTAATTCAGTAATAAATTACTGTCGTTCATAAAAATTAAAATATAGTCGTGTAAAATAACATTTGGAGTAGGTGACCTGCGCTGCGACTAAATATTATTATTCCATATGTAAATATTTGCTGGTTTGAAATGAAAAGACGTGTGACGTCCTTGTCTCCAACTCTTTGAAGTTTATTGTTGTCTTTTAATATTGCCTTCCATGTGACGCAGGAAGGCTTACGCAGTGTGCGGTATCTCGTGCAATGTAGGTTATGTCGATTAATGATTAATGGAAGCTCTATATATCAAGGATTATATCTGTCTCTAAGAAAAAGACATAAAAATCTGCAGGTAAGTATATACTGTAGTTATATTATTGTCTCCTACTATACCTTACTGCTAGCGTCAGAGGCCAGGAGGGTGGCCGGGAAATGCCCAATATGAATCAAAATTTGAACTAAGCTCTCAGTCACATTTTGCAGAAGCTTTACTGTACTGCACTGCACTGTTCAACACATACAAGAGAAGACCGACATACTTAACGTCTTCAGTCAGCAAGTTGGGCTTAGGATTAGCAAAAAATAAAGACTGAAATGATGACATGAAATACACAATCACCACCAGCAGTTGAAGTAGAAGGCTACACCCTTAATAACACCAGCTGCCTTACATACTTAGAAAGCATTGTAGCCACAGAGGAATCGGAGCTGTCAACAACAAACTAACCAAAGACAGAAATGCCTTTAATAATTTACACAAAACCTGAAAATGATCTCAATATAGCATAAAAACCAAACTCTGTATAATTGACAGCTGTGTACCATCAACTCTTCTGTTATGGTTCAAAATGCTGGCGCATAACTATATATATATATATATATATATATATATATATATATATATATATATATATATATATATATATATATATATATATATATCAGGAAGCTATCTACCTTAATTTCACACCTCAAGCCTCAGAAAAATCTTTAAAATATTCTGGCCAAGGACTTTATCAATTGCTGATCATTTAAAAGAAACCAACCAGAGAAACAGTGAAGTCACCAAGACAAGAAGATGGCAGGATTGGCCATGTGATGAGAAAAGACCCAAATTCCACCACAAAAGTAGCATGTACTGGACACCAGAGGCAGACCTAAGACCACATAATGAGGACTGTCGAAGCAGAGTTAAAACAACTGGGAGAAAGTTTGGGTAAACCAAACACCTGGCTATAAGAGACGGGGAACAGTGGAGGACCTTTGTTGTTACCCCAGACGCCCGATGGCGTAAAAAGATATAGTTGATAGTTTAAATCTGATAAGCATGTAAAACTTCGTCCCAGATTTGGGTATTTATGGAGTTTTGTCTTTTTTCCAGGTAAACCAATGATTTAAATGTGTTTTTATATGATTAGACGTGTATATTACATGAATAAGAAATATACACACATATCGTTTATCCTTCTTAAGGGATTTTTACAGAGTAGCCATCAACTGTATGAGGGTCACCTGGCCCGATGGGAAGCACAAATTCCAAAATAATTGTGACCCTCCAAGTACATGTACCAACTTCTTTTCAGGTCACCACTTATCCTGTAGCCCTGAATGATGGATCTGCAAACCTTCCGATATTGTCTGATACCGGTAATGTTGTGTAATTGTATTCTGCTGATGGGCTATTTGTTATCACTGAAGAACACGTGAGTACCGTATTGATCAAGTTGTGTTGTACTCAGCGCACAGGAAAAATACAAAATTGACTGTTATTACAAATGGAAAACGGTCCTCAACCCTTGACATCTTTTAAAGTATATGCTTATCTTGTTACAAAACTGAGGATGGCATCATAGTGATATTAATAGATACCATCACTTGTCTTAATATAACACTATTTTTCCTGCTATGGCTTGTGTGCTCCCCTAACAGCAATGTACATTATCAGGCAGTACATGTTACCGTCCATATCGTCATAGTTGGAGCCGTGACCATTCCTTGTTAAGACAGGGTTATATTCATCACTAACCAACTTGGTCTGTGAATGACAATTTCGACATTGTATCTTTCTCGTTGTTTTAGTCATGATTGGACGAATCTTGAATAATCTTGCACCAATTAAAATAGATTAAATTTTTAAAAATAATTTTCATATGTAAGAGTTTCCAGCCTCTGCAGTTGCAAAAATGCTTATCTTGCTTCAGGCGCAATATTACACCGCAGAGGGCATCGAGGCTGGATGTAAAGCCGGTTCTGGGGGTTCGGAGGTTTCCAGATACAGAGGCTGAAGGTATTGGAAAAAGAAAAAACGAAGTTAAAGAAACATATTTGAATAAGCTTAAAACAAAAACAACTACCAAAAAAGCACCACCCATCTCATTCGCGAAATTGACTCGTAGCACAGCGCCAGATATGACGACCATGACGCCTGCAACCATGGAAACCAGAAAGAGAGCCATGGCAACTAAGGCTGTACCTAACAAGCAGTCTGCAGTCGTTCATGTTAATCTGTCACGAAAATTGCCCACGCCAGGAACTAGCCAGATTGATGAGAGCCCGTGCACTGGAAATAAAGTATATAAAGGACCCTGCAGCTGTGTTAGATTTCCCGACCATGACTTGCCTGGTTCAGTGTTGTACAGTCAACCAGGATCTGGTAATACGTGGACGCGGTTTTTGATGGAACAGGCATCAGGTGAGACAGTCTGTACTGTGTATTTGCTTTTTATTAAATACAAATAGTACAGATCCTTATTTGGTTTTATTTTCATTTTAATTATTTGTTTCATTTTATCTTTATTTATCTATAAATTCCAGAATTCACTTTGCGTGACTGGCTTATTCTTTAATCCAATTTCACCTTGTAGGATATTTCACTGGAAGCATCTACAACGACCCTGATCTTAAAAAAGGAGGTTTTCTAGGTGAATATAGACAAGACAGCAAGGTATTTGCCATTAAAACCCACGCAGGTGTAAATGAAACGCTTAAGAAATGCCAGAAAGCCAGAGATACGCCCATTGAAAGAGCTGTTTTCCTCATACGGGATACATTCAACGCCTCCATGAGCGAGTTGATGAGGAGGATAACGCACGGCTCACACACTGAGGTGGGTGAGCTTTCGGTAAAAGGCAAGTGCCGGTAACTAGCCCTTCTCTGCTTTACAAATGTTATGAACTCAAGATAGATACTGTAATATAGGTGGATTTAGATAATTTCCCAGATCTCTCTCTCTCTCTCTCGCAACAAAAATTTCTTGATAATATATTACACTCCTTTATGAAACGTTATCGTTTGAACAAAAAACAAGACTGCATTTAAAGTTGGTACGCAATCACTCAAGTATTAATCTGCATATCGCTTCCCACAAAACAAATGTTAACAAGCTTCAAGTGATCTTTTTATGTTACATTTAGTTGTTAAACTATATCTCCGAGGGTTCCGAGATGTTGGGAGAAAGCGCATTATGGAATGGATTAGTAAACCTAAACTAGCAATATTTGTTCTACGGTGAGCAGCAGATATACGATACTAGAACTTACACCAGGATAATGTTCGTCAAAGAATAACAAATATGTACAATTTTTAATGTTTATAAAACTATTACTTATAAATTAATTGAAAAAAATTGACTGTTGAAATCATTATCTCTTTAATTCCAAGCATATATTCGTTTTCTGAAAAGAGGAAAGAAATTAGGACGGTCTAACTAATTCGGTATGTTATAGAGCAGATATGACAGTAATTTATTTTTGCATGCAACACTTGTACAACATAAACATAAAACTCGTTCTTTCACAATTCTGCATATACGCAAAATATTCTTGAATTACATGTATATCATCTTCAATTTTTACCTTAATTTTGATTATATGATTATTTCAGTTATGACGCACTTAAAACCAACCTAGTCGAGGCTTTAAGGTCGGTAATGGCCTTTTTACAGTTGCCTGTGAGCGAAAAACGATTAGAATGCATCAAAAGGCACTCCGAAGGAAAGTTTCATCGACAAAATAGAACGACGCCGCGTTCATCCATTGCTAAAATGATTAAAGGCGTGTCGGAGCTTGCCGATAAACTTATTGAAGACACTCTGAAGCTAAGATACAAATCTTTTCCTAATCTAACCTGTGGATATGTACACAATAGTTATAGAACGGTCAAAGGAAATGCATGTAACTTTAAAAAATAAGTTTGTTCATGGTATTTTTCTGCATTGTATACTACCTTAAACCGTGGCGCAATTTGAATTTTTTAAAAATGTTTTATCTTAGCTTGAAGTTATTGGAACCCTAGATAAGACATTCTTGTTGGGAAATTCATTTGTTGCACGAGTGTATACATAGCAGCTTTGGTGACTCAATTTCAACCTTAAAATACTGTATATTTGCGGTGAATTTTTTTTCTTGTGTTTTGTGTACCAGGGTAGAATTTTGTCTGGCTGAGAGACTTAAAATGAGTTGTTGCCCACACTGATTTCTTTTCAAAGAGAATTTGGGGCGGGTTGCTTTTGTAATAAAACCATTCAAGGTGAATAATTGTAGTCTATCTTGGAAACTACATGTACATGAACATGTCCTTTATGATTTGAAACAGCCGGCGTAAGTCATGCTGTAAATGCTGTACAGAAATAATTTTACATCTTCGGCACGTCGTGAACAACACAGAACATTTAATTTGTAACGTTGCGCTATTAAATCTAAGACCGCATTCACAACGAGTTGAGCCATGGCTCTACAAATCCACGAACTAAATATGGCTCAACTCGTTGTGAATGCAGTCTACGTCATGCTTAGGACATGACACAGATAATGTTAAACATTACAATTAGAACTGTCCAATCATCAAAGACCGCACTACGACGTAGCAACTCGGTCGATTACACGACAGTCGCGTAGATTGAAACTTATTTCTTATAATTGTATTTAACTATTTATAATTATTTTTATTTGAAGAAAGGACATTGCCAAGACGCTGACACAATGCAAATGTAAGCAAGTTTTCATATGTCTTTTTGCACAATGTATTTTAAAATATTTGATCAAATGCCGATGCTATTTGTATGCTTTTAGCCTACAGTTTGTACAAAACGGTTCAGGACTAAGAAGAGTTGTAGATTGATGTCGTTCATAACAAATCTTGCAAGACAAATACCCTTGTTTTGATTTCACTTTTTACAAATTACAGGGTCGTGTACCTCCCAGGAGGGACATGAACCGGCCTGTGTTAAGTCGGTGGTGGGCGTGGCTCAACGCTATTCACGTAACCTGGCTGCTCTGTAGAGGTGAAGACAGCGTCCAGGTGGAAGACCAGAGAGGTATGGAAGTTTTTTAGATAGATATCGTGGCAAACAATACCATTATCTTGCTAACAATGATCTACATGTATTTCTGAATGGGAGCAATCAAGGTGAAAATGTTACATCAACCGTTACATGCACAGAAGAGACGTTGCAATATGTTTAATTACTCCAGGTGAAATCTTCATCCAATCTAAACGCCCGGTTTACATTGATCTCATCGTTATACATTGATCTCATCAAAATTCCCAGGAAAGCTGAGGAAAGCAGGGAAATTGATTCGATCAAACAGAGACGATCGCCACAGTGCCAAATGGTGTGGATAGTATTGTGCGTGCAGCCACCAAAAATCAAAACAATGGTATGGAAGTATTTGTAAATGTTTCTTTTGTTGGATTTGTTTATTGTATGTTTTACAGTATATTCAAATAAACCAATTGTGTTTTGTCGGTGTTAATAACTCTCAAGTTTGTGCATATAACCACTGTTGAATTAAAACATCTGTACCAAGTATAGATATTTATGGAAATTCTTTCAAAAAAATTAAAAAGTTTAACAGTTTTCTGCCACCTTTAGCATCATACGATGTCGAGCCTGAAGCAAGGGTGTCGCCTTGGAAAAGATTCAAAAAAGGAGGTGACTCGGATTTTCTCGCTGAAGAGAAGACGGTTCAAGTACAGGGTAGATACAGCTCCAGCACCACCGACACCTACATTGGCACCAGTATTGACACCACTGCCACGGGAAGGTACAGTTGAAGTTTTAAAATATAAGTCCTGAAGCACGGCTCGTACCATGTGTGACGTGAAGATTTTTAGCGCATGCTATTTGGAAACACAGCAGTTAATTCTATATATTCATGATTTTTTATCAATATTTTAACTTTGTAAAGTTGATATATGCCTCATCGTAAAAATCCTCTTTCTGTCGCTCATACATCAAACAGCATGAGGTTCGGAAGAAAACGAAAAGCAGGTGCCGACTTTAGGTCTTCTGTATCACACGTGGGTTTAATGTATTATCGTTTTTCTATTCAAATTTTGTTCGGATATTTCTCAAAATATTTAAACCCATTATAAATGATTTTGTAGAATTTGAGGTGGTAACGTTCACAGACATTGTACAGTTTACACTGGAAGAAGAAGACGGGACACGTATAGAGGACCTAGAGACGGAGATTTGTGGTGACGGATTTATTTTTCTCCAATTTTAAAACCAGTCCTTCATTTAGTTTCTCGATAAATTCGGTTTTGAATACTAGCGAATAGTAAATGTATGCTTTTTTAAATCACCATATATTAAGTACAATATTGAGTAAAATATTGAGTATTTAGTAAAATATATTTAAAATGAGACATACGGTATATCAATATAAAATTATGAACAAATACAATAGAATAAAATTTTGTTATTTTTGTTTTACAGATCATAATGAAATTCATTTGGAAGCCCCGAGGGCGTCCTCAAATTCTCACATCCATCTGGACTCACGGGCGGATTGGGTCTCTAAATCTGCCGTGCTAAACTGACTTACAAATTATCTGCACGCAGACCTTGACTCAGTGTAAATACATTGTACATCGACAGGTACTGCAGATATCATAATTACTGTTTGAATTACATCATACATGATGTTTGATACACTACCAAGTCAATTATATTGATTTTTACCAGCCATGTCTTTATCTAGGATATTAAGAAATTGAGAAGAACTGTACCTAGTTTTTATGTACACTGAGGTAGCAATTGTTGAGAATGACAGTTGTCGTTGGCTTCAGTGCGATCAGTGTCGCGTTGATATCACATTCTCTATCTTGCAAGAGCGATACATGTAGCTGCCGTTCTATATGTATTATAGTCTTAACATACTTGTATATATGAAATTTTTCTAGAAAACAACACATTAAAATTATATATATTTCCACGTTTGTTTGTTATAAATTTATTTTCTAGCAGACATCCAGTAGCTTTAGCAGCTGTATACATAATAAAAGAATAATTTGTGCCCAATATGTTATGGGTGTAAAATGTAAGAAAAACGTTTTGAAATATAATAATATGGATAACCTTACTTGCTTTGTCACAGGTTGATAAAAAATTTAAAAACTCTTCAGCAGGTAAGACAAACATTAATTTTCACGCTCGAATATATCAATCAAAACGCATCATGAATCAATGAAAACATCTAGTTACACTGTAATTTATAGGGTCATAAGAACGAGATTTGCGACAAGACAAACTAATATCATTATTCCACATGTAAATGTTTCCTGGTTTAAAAAATTGACATGTGATAATTCAAAATCGGAATTTCATGTTAAATAAATCTCTGAGCACCTTTTTAATCTTACTTAATTTTTTCCAAAAAATAAAGTTAATATTTAACCTATGGGCGCTTTTTTCCTAATCTTAATCTTAACCTCTTTCGAGTTCAAACAGAGTCGGCAGTGTCTATGCAATCGTCCTTGTCACCTAGTGACAAACGTTAATATTTAAAGCTAACAGTTGTGTCTAAGCATTGCCTTCCCTAGCATGCTGGTAGACCTATGCGGTATACGGTTTTGCCGATAAATGATTTATGTCAGAGCGGTGAGCTCTATACATCCCAGTTTATAATTGCAACTAAGAAGAAGGCATCAACAATGAGTAGGTAAGCATATGTTGTAGTTGTATTGTTGTCTCCTACTGAACTGAACCTCATTTCTAGTGTCCGAAACCAGTTGAAAGGGGGAGGCTGGGGGGGGGGGGCATGACAACCATGACGCCTTCAACCATGACAACCAGAAAGCGAGCCATGACAACCAGGACTGTTCCTAACAACCAGTCGGCAGTTGTTCATGATGATCTAAAACGGAATATGACCACGCCAGGAACTGACCAGGCTGATGACCGCCCGTGCACTGGAAATAAAGTATATAAAGGACCCTGCAGCTGTGTCAGATTCCCGGACCATGACTTGCCTGGTTCAGTGTTGTACAGTCTGGCAGGATCTGGTAATACGTGGACGCGGTTTTTGTTGGAGCAGGCATCAGGTGAATCAATCTATTCTGTGTATTTGCTTTTTAAATATATTCAAATAGTACAGACCCGTTATTTATTTATTTGTGCTGAATAAAGGCCACCAGCGTTGTTTTTAAATAAATTTCATCAGTGAAATCTAGAATTCGCTTTTCGTTAAATATCCTATTTCACCTTGGAGGATATTTCACTGGAAGCATGAACTACGACCCTGATCTTAAAAAAGGAGGTTTTCGAGGTGAATATAGACAAGACAGCAAGGTATTTGCCATTAAAACCCACTCAGGTGTAAATGAAACGCTTAAGAAATACCAGAAAGCCAGAGATACGCCCATTGAAAGAGCTGTTGTCCTCATACGGGATACATTCAACGCCTCCATGAGCGAGTTGATGAGGAGGATAACTCACGGCTCACACACTGACACGGGAAGTGAACTCTCGATAACAGGCAAGTTACTAGCACTTTTCTGCTTTAAAAATGTTATGAACTCACGAAAGATGCACTGTATCTGTAACGTTAATAGATTTGGATAATTCCCATGGTCTCTCTCTCTCTCTCAACAAAATGTTTCATAATAATGTATTCCGCTCCTTTATGACCGTTTGAACATAAAAATGGACTGCGTTTGAAATTGGTGGGCAATCACTCAAGTATTTATTTGCGTTTTATTTCCTACGGCCGTTAAAAATGATGATGGTCAATGCGGAGAGCCAATGTGTAGGCAACTTTTATGTGCTCTTTTTAATTTTACATGTAGCTGTTAAGCTAAAAAGGGTTCAAGACGTTGGGAAAAAACGCACATTGGAATGGATTGAAACCAACACATAATTTATACCACGACAGTGATGTCGGTGCAGAAAGAAAATTTGTTTAAATGATTTTTTCATGTTATATTTAGTTGTAAGACTATATCTCCGAGGGTTCCGAGATGCTGGGAGCAAGCGTACCAATATTTGTGCTACGATGAGCGGTAGATATACAATAGAACTTTCACCACGAGATATCATCATCAAAGCGTAAAAATTACGTACAGTTTATTATTGTTACTTTTAATTTTATCTTTAAATAAATTGGAAAATTTATGGATGTTCTGATCCTTAACATTGTTATTCTAAGCACGTTTTGTTTAATTTTCTGAAAAAAAGAGAGAATATAAAAAACATATGCTAAAACGATCTAATTTGGTATGCCACAGAATAAATATGACAACAATAAAGTGTTAACACTTGCGAGTACATGTACAACTTAAACATATGGCTCGTACTTTTACGGATCTGCAAAGATGAATTATATTGTTGAAATAATGTAAATTATCTTCATTTAATAGCTTAACTTTTATTATCATATTATTTCAGTTATGACGCACTTAAAAACAACCTAGTCGAGGCTTTAAGGTCGGTAATGACCTTTTTACAGATGCCTGTGATCGAAGGACGATTACAATGCATCAAAAGACACTCCGAAGGAAAGTTTCATCGTAGTAATAGAACGCTGCCGCGTTCATCCATTGTTAAAATGATCAGAGGCGTGTCAGAGCCTGCCGATTAACTTATCGAAGACACTTTAAACCTAAGATACAAATCTTTTCCTGATCTAACCTGTGGATATGTACACAATAGTCATAGCAAGGTCAAAAGAAGTGCATGTAAAATGAAACAATAAGTTTGTTTATGGTATTATTCTGCATTGTATAGCTACAAACTTTGACCATGACGCAATTGAAATTTTGAACAGTGACTTTTGTTTTAGTTCAACTTACTGAAATCCAATATAAAACATACCTGTTGGAATATTAATTTGTTGCACGAGTGTATCAATATGTATAAAACGGCTTTGATATTGCCATTCTCTTCATTACCGTAGACCCGAGAAAGAGCTTGAGGCAGCCGTTTTAGCTAAATACGAACACAGAGTAAAGATCCAGACATTTTTTGTTTGAAAAAAAAAAAAGAAAAAAAAAGAAAAAAAAACCCCCCCCCCAAAAAAAAAAAAAAAAAAAAAAAAAAAAAAAAAAAAAAAAAAAACGTTAAAAGAAAAATAACCGTAGTCCATCTTGAAAAGTACATGTAAGTCATTATGATATGGCCCACATGGTAACTTTGGCGAAGATGACAGGTACTTCGAAACATTTTTTCCTAACTGTGATTATTTATCATTCTATTCACAAATTTGATATTAACGGCAATGGTAAATAAACATTGTTTGTGGCATTATACATCTTTGGTACATCGTGGACAACAAATAAAAATTTAAAGTGATCTTACACTGCTGAAACTACGTCACGCTTAAGTCATGATGCAAGTAACGTAAAATGTCACAGATAGAAGTTCCAAACAGCAAAAACCTCACTTCGCATAGCAACTCGGTCAACTAAACACGACAGTCGCATAGATTGAAATATGTTTCTCAGAATTGTGTTTCAAACAATCATTATTTTCATTTGAAAAAAGTACAATGCCAATACGCTCGTGCAGTGCAAATGTAAACAGGTTTTTATGTTTCTTTTTAATGGGATATTTTAAAATATTTGATCAAATGCAGAAGCTTTATTATGCTGTCAGCCTACAATTTGTGCCAAACAGTTCAGGATTTAGAAGAGTTGTAGTAAATTGATGTCGCTCATCAAAAATTAATTCTTATACACTTTATATTATATATATGAAGACATTGTATCTTAATGTATTATTGTCTGAATAAACATGTGCTTGTATATACAAAAGCTGTTGTAAAAAACACATTTGAAATTGTTATATATTCTGTGTTTTTTTAGAAAATGAAAATGATTTTCTCGCAGACAGCCAGTAGCTCTAGATATTTATCCATGTAACATAGGGATAATTTGTGGTTTTATAAGTGTAAAAAGTAAGGGAAGATTTTTCTTACTGTTGATACTATTGCTAATGAAATATAACATGTCACAAGTTGGTAATAAGAATAAAAGCAATAATAAAAAGTGTGGAATATAATTTGGAGTAGGTGACCTGGTTTGAAAAAAAAAAGAGGCGTGTGACGTGATAATTCAAAATTAGAATTTCAATAATAAAAATAATATTTGGTTGCCTATTTCACGTTGCTAAATTTTTACCCCCAAATGACACTAGTATTTAACCTATGGACGCTTTTTACGAATCTTAATTTTATCCCCTGTCAACAGTCTCTATCCAACTGTCTTTCTCACCGGCCCTAACTCTTTGAAACTAACTGTTGTCTCTGAGTATTCCATATCATGCAGGTAAGTTTGTGCAATGTGCAATATCTCGCAGCTTTTGTCGATAAATGATTAACGGCAAAGCGGTGAGCTCTATATGTCACAGACTATATCTTTTTATAGGAAGAAGACGTAAAAAATCAGCAGGTAAGCATACACTGTAGTTTTATTGTAGTCTTCTATTGCACCTCACTACTGGTGTCCGAAGTCCGTAGGCGGGGGTTGGGAGTTTGGGGGTGGGGGTTGCTTTTAGCCGGAAAATCTGAATCAAAATTTGATCCAGGCTCTAAGTCAAGTCTCAATTTTAGCCACGTCAACTGAGGGGATAAAATCAAGATAATCGCTTTTGGCAAAGCATTCCCTTTTGAAATTGTTGGCTATAGGGCTAACAGAAAGTCTATATTTCATGTAAGTTGAGCTATGAAGGCCTTGTACATGTAATCTGCTGAAATGAATCACAGGGGGCCATTCAGAATGAGAAAATCCGAGTGCTAATTAGTCCACTGCCTAAATATGGTAGACCTACGTGAAAGGAAGGCCGCTTAATCCTGTAATGATCTGAATAGCCCCATACACATGTATAATAAAATTACAAAATTATCAAAAGAGTAAGACACCTTTCTAAATGAGCTGGAAATATTGCCTTCGGTTGGTGTTTGGATTTAGTAAACCTGCTGGTAATTTTATTTTTTAATGTATTTTTGTACAGTTTAGCGTGCAACTCATACGAAACTAATGTTCTCAATATGAAGACATATGCTATGTATCTTTTTAACTTGCCCTAATTTGATATGCATGTACGACTTCCTTCACAGATAGATGATCCAGTTGGGTATCTCTAGGGTTTTGACTTTTTGAATAATTTAATTCTGTTTTAATATGATTATTTGTGCAGATGATATGAATAATAAATATATACATGTATCATTCATACCTCTTAAGAGATTCTTACAGAGAAGGGTGGCCATTTATGAACGACACGTGGTCCCATGGCAAGCACAGTTTCCTGAATAACTGTGACCCTCCAACTTCAGACCCGTAGCCAGGGGGTTAGGGGATTCTAAAGAACCGCCCTTTTTGTCAGGAAAAAGGCCCATTCTGGGTAAAAATTTGATCTGGGTACACAAAATTTTCAATGTAAAATGTCCACTTTTTAGGAAAAAAAGACCCCCTTTTGAAATTGCTGGATAACTAACTTCTTTTCAGGTCAGCACTTATCCTGTAGCCCTGACTGATGGGTCTGCAAACTTTCCGATATTGTCTGATACTGGCAATGTTGTGTGGCTGTGTCTTGCTGATGGGCTATTTGTTATCACTGAAGAACACGTGAGTACCGTATGAATCAAGTTGTGTTGTACTCAGCACACAGCAAAGATACAAAATTGATGGTTTTTACAAAACGGTCCCCAACCCTTGACAACCTTTTTCAAGTACGCTTATCTTGTTACAAAAATAAGAATCGCACTATGGTGATATTTTAATCTGTTAAAATAGACATCATCACTTGTCTTAATATAACACTAATTTTCCTGCTATGACTTGTGCTTTTCTCTAACATAATCAGACTGTACATGCTTCCGCCCATATCGTCAGAGTTGGAGCCGTGACCATTCCTTGTTAAGACAGGGTTATCAATCACTGACAAACAGGGTCTGTGAATGACGATTTAGACATTGTGTTTTTCTCTTTGTTTTCCTCATGATTGGACTGATCTTGAATAATTTTGCGCCAATTAAAGCAAATTAATTAAAAAAAAAAAATTTTCATATGAAGGAATCCCCAGCCTCTGCAATTGCAAAAATGCTTATCTTGTTTCAGGTGGAATATTCCACCTCATAGGGCATCGAAACTGGCTGTAAACCCGGCTCTGGGGGTTCAGAGATTTCCAGATACAGAGGCTGAAGGTTTTGGAAAAAGGAAAAACGAAGTTAAAGAAACAGATTTGAATAAGCTTAAAACAAAGACAACTACCAAAAAAGCACCACCCATCACATTTGCGAAGTTGACTCGTAGCACTGCCCCAGACATGACGACCATGACGCCTGCAACCATGGAAACCAGAAAGCGAGCCACGGCAACCAAGGCTGTACCTAACAACCAGTCGGCAGTTGTTCATGTCGATCTGAATCGAGATTTGCCAACGCCAGGAACTGACCAGATTGATGAGAGCCCGTGCACTGGAAATAAAGTATATAAAGGACCCTGCAGCTGTGTCAGATTCCCCGACCATGACTTGCCTGGTTCAGTGTTGTACAGTCAACCAGGATCTGGTAATACGTGGACGCGGTTTTTGTTGGAACAGGCATCAGGTGAGACAATCTGCACAATGTACTTGCTTTTAATTAAATACAAATACTACAGATCCTTAATTGATTTTATTTTCATTTTTTTTGTCTCATTTTATTTTTATTTATCTATGTATTTCTTTTTGTTTTCACGTTTATTTATTTATGTTTTTGCTGAATAAATGTCACACGCGGTGTTTATATATATATATATATATATATATATATATATATATATATATATATATATATATATATATACAATTATTGATTTCATCAATAAATTCCAGAATTCACTTTTCGTGACTGACTTATATTTTAATCCCAATTCAACTAGGATATTTCACTGGAAGCATGTACAACGACCATGATCTTAAAAAAGGAGGTTTTCTAGGTGAATATCGACAAGACAGCAAAGTATTTGCCATTAAAACCCACTCAGGTGTAAATGAAACCCTTAAGAAATGCCAGAAAGCCAGAGGTACACCCATTGAAAGGGCTGTTGTCATCATACGGGATATATTCAACGCCTCCATGAGCGAGTTGATGAGAAGGATAACGCACGGCTCACACACTGACACGGGAAGTGAACTTTCGATAAAAGGCAAGTGCGGGTTACTCTCTGCTTTAGAAATGTTATGAAATCAAGATAGATACTGTACTCTGTATCTGTAATATTGGTGGATTTAGATCATTTCCCTGCTCTCTCTCTCTGAACAAATTAAAAATCTCTTGATAATACATTGTACTCCTTTATGAAACATTACCTCTTGAACAAAAACAAGATTGCATTTGAAGTTGGTACACAATCACTCATGTGTTAATCTGCATATTGATTCCCACAAAACAAATGTTTTTTTTATATGATCTTTTTACACTTAGCTGTTAGACTATATATCCGAGGATTCCGAGATGTTGGGAGCAAGCGCACATTGGATTGGATTAGTAAACCTAAACTACCAATATTTGTGCTACGGTGAGCGGCAGATATACAATATACTAGAACTTACACCACGAGAATCATCATCACACCATAAGAAATATGTGCAGTTTTAATATTTCTTAAACTTTATTATTTATAAATTAATTGAATTAATTGACTGTTGAAATCATTATCCCTGTTATTCCAAGCAAGTTTCGTTTTCTGAAAAAGAGAAAGGAAGTAGAACGATCTAACTAATTCGGTATGTTAAAGAGTCGATGTGGCAGTAATTTATTATTGCGTGCAACACTTGCGTGTACAACATAAACATAAAACTCGTTCTTTCACAAATCTGCATATACGGAAAATATATGTATATTTGAATTACATGTATATTATCTTCAATTTATACCTTAATTTTGATTATCTGATTATTTCAGTTATGACGCACTTATAAACAACCTAGTCGAGGCTTTAAGGTCGGTAATGACCTTTTTACAGATGCCTGTGAGCGAAAAACGGTTAGAATGCATCAAAAAGCACTCCGAAGGAAAGTTTCATCGAAGTAATAAAAGGACGCCGCGTTCATCCATTGCTAAAATGATTAGAGACGTATCGGAACCTGCCGATAAACTTATTGAAGACACTCTAAAGTTGAGATACAAATCTTTTCCTAATCTAACCTGTGGATATGTACACAATAGTTATAGAACGGTCAAAGGAAATGCGTGTAACTTTAAACAATAAGTTTGTTCATGGCATTTTCTGCTTTGTATGCTACCTTTAACGTGACGCAATTTGAATTTTTAAAAAATGTCTTTTATCTTATTTTGAAGTCATTGGAACCCTAGATAAGACATTCTTGTTGAGAAATTCATTTGTTGCACGAGTGTATACATAGCAGCTTTGGTGGCACAATTTCAAACTAAAATACTGTATATTTGCGGTGAATATTTGTCTTGTATCTTGTGTACCAGAGTAAAATTTTGTCTGGCTGAGAGACTAAAAATGGTTTGTTGCCCACACTGATTTCTTTTCAAAGAAATTTTGGGGTGGGGTGATTTTGTATTAAAACCATTCTAGGTGAATAATCGTAGTCTATATAGGAAACTACATGTACATGTAAGTCCTTATGATTTGAAACAGCCGGTGTAGGTCGTGCTGCAAATGTGGTGCAAAAATAATTTTGCATCTTCGGTACGTCCTGAAGAACAAAGAACAATTTGACAGTAACGTTACGCTTTTGAATCTACGTCACGCTTAGGACTTGACGTAAGTAACGTTAAACGTCACAGATAAAACTGTCCAATTAGCAAAGACCGCACTACAACGTAGCAACTTGACACGACAGTTGCGTAGATTGAAACTTATTTCTGATAATTGTATTTAAATATTCATCATTATTTTTATTTGAAGAAAGGATAATGCCAAGACGCTCGCACAATGCAAATGTAAGCAAGTTTTCATATGTCTTTTTGCACCATGTATTTTAAAATATTTGGATCAAATGCTGATGCTATTTGTATGCTTTTAGCCTTCAGTTTATACAAAGCGGTTCAGGATTAAGAAGATTTGTAAATTAATGTCGTTCATCACAAATTATTTCTTATATACTTTAAGGTAAATATAACAAATGCAGACACATAAATTTGTTATGATTTCCCTTTTTTGTTATGATTTATAAAAATACAGGGTCGTGTACCTCCCTGGAGGGACATGAACCGGCCTTTGTTAAGTCGGTGGTGGGCGTGGGTCCACGCTATTCATGTAACCTGGCTGCTCTGTAGAGGTGAAGACAGCGTCCAGGTGGAAGACCAGAGAGGTATGGAAGTTTTTTTTGAATTTATTTCTTATAGATATATGACGGGAAACAGTAAAAATAGTCTGTTTACAAAGAATTTTGAGGGTTGACATTCAGTTAAGTGTAACATTCAGTAAGTGTTATTTTAGATTTAACCGTGAATTGAAAAGAGGGGTGTCGTGATAAATGAATATTTCATGCATACAGTTACATGTATTTTAATCTTGAACTAATTTCCATTATGTTTATTATACATTGATCTCTTCGAAAATTCCAGGAAATGCTGAGGTCAGCAGACAAATTGATCCACCAAACGCAGAAACGATGGCCACGGTGCCAAATGATGTGGATCGTATTGTACATGCAGCCACCAACAATCAAAACAATGGTATGGAAACATTTTCAAATTTTCGTCTGTCCACCTTACAACTGATAGATTCTTCGTTGGTTAATATCTTAAAATAAATCTTGCGGTGTAGACAACCATCATTGTGGCACTACCACATATGTCTATGAAAATACTTTATATAGTTGATGATGTAATTTTATTTCACGTTTAGCATCATACGAAGTCGACCCTGCAGCAAGGGTGTCGCCCTGGAAAAGATTCAAAAAGGGGGTGACTCGGATTTTCTCGCTGAAAAGAAGACGGTCCAAGTACAGGGTAGATACAGCTCCCATAGATCCGTCACCACCGCTGCCACGTGAAGGTAAACACAGCTCAAATCGCAGTTGTGCGTAAACGTGACTCTTGTTTTATCTTTTGTTTTCCTTGTGTAGAAATTCAGCAGATCTTCATAATCTAATTAATTAATTAATTAATTTCTTCCTTAACGTTCCTTAATTAATTAATTAATTGTCAATATATGACTCCGTGTCGAAATAGAGTCCTCTTATAACTCAATGTCCTTGACTTAAATAGCATATTGTTGACTGTTGACTCACAGCACGTGCCAAAATATTTCCCTAAAAACCTCTTCTTCTGTTCGCTCCTTTTCATTAATTTTTATGTGTATTTGTAGAATCTGAGGTGGTAACGTTCACAGACATTGTGCAGTTCACACTGGAAGAAGAAGACATAATTCGTGTTGAGGACCTAGAGACGGAAATTTGTGGTAATGCGTTAGTTGTTTCCTCTGTAATTTTTACAGGAATCTTTTCGATAAATATCTGTTTGCTTTTCGAAATGCTTCGACAAAAATAATAGAAAATACATAATAAAAAGAACAAAAACAAGTAAATACACAACAATAAATGAATAAATATTGACCATGTACCGGTATTCACCTGACTAATTTTGTTCTGAAAAAATTGTTTTGCATGATGGTGGATGAATTCAGTACATTGCAAAGAACTATGCTTTTATATCCAGAAAAATATTGGACATTAAGATATGTATTTCAGGGTAAAAATATATATACATTTTACAAAGAAGAGACAACCCTTTTGTTTTTACAGATCATAATGAGATCCATTTGGAAGACTTGACCAGTAGCAGCCCCGAGCGCGTTCTCAAATTCTCACGTACATCTGGACTCACGTGCGGAGCGGGTCTTTAAATCTGCTAAACTGAATTTCAAACCATCTGTGCGCAGACTCAGTTAAATACTGTATAATGTACATAGACAAGTGCTGTGTATAGGGCCTACATGTATATTTATATATGCATCTTTTGTTTGGATTATATCTTATGACGTTTGATACACATTTAAGTGTATGTATTGTAATGAATTCATTACCTGGCATTTTGCAACGAAGATCATTTAGAAACTGACAACTGCACTTAATTTTTTTTTATTTTGACGTCATTTTGTGAGGATTGCAGCTCTCATTGACCTCATTGTGGTTTGTTCCAATATAAGCGTGTCGCCCAACGCAACGCAATTCTTGTGTGTGTTGCCTGTATCTCGAGAGGTTGACAGCTATATAGCTCTCCGTGTGCGACCTGCATGGTAACTTTCTCACGTGTATTAGTGACTCTGCTTATAAAGTATACCGCTAAATAATTAACTAAATAAAACCTGTATACGCAGCAGTTTTAATATAAGTAAGTGACACGTGCTTTAAATGTGAAGTGATCGTTATATTTATTAGAAGAACAATATTTTCCTAGAAAACTAGTGGCCGGTGGGCGAAGAAATACACACAATCACACAATGGACAATAGAAGTGTCACCCCCTGAATCAAAGTAATCAGATAATAATCAAGTAATCAATAATCAAAGTAAGCAGATCTTGAGTAGTTATAATGCCTGGTCTACATTTTGCGTTTTTTTTTAAATTGCTGTTAATAAAATGATACCAGGAGCATATCATTCCACAGTCATTTATCTCCCCCAAAGTATTGGTTCAGTAGGGATTACACTTCTGTTGTCCATTGTGTGTAGGTGCACTCTATTTTCTTACAGAGAAAATACTCCCATCTGTTTTTGTGTTTTTTTTTTTTTTGGGGGGGGGGGGGGCACGTTCTGTGTATCTCCCACGTGTGGCTTCAATACATAAAGCTGCAACTGCACAAATTGTGGAAGCTAAGTGATATCTGTTTTATGTTTGTTTTATCTTTGCACTGTATTCAAGAGTCTTAAGAAGCACACTGAAGACATGCTGTAAGGAAGGACACTATCAAAGACACAAAACCTTCAACATATTTGAAAAACAATTTGAGTTAAAAATGAATTTTGAATTAACACATCTTTTGGATAACGTTAAAGGACAGTTAATGAAAACAGCATCGGTTAAAAAACCACATTTGCACCAACCGCGCGTTCCACTCACAGTTATGTGAAGAACAGGGTTGTGGTTATTTTAGCGGCTGTGATACTGAGATAGCTTAACAATGATATGCCACATTTTCTTACATTCTGGGTGCGTAATAAATCAACTATGAAATAAAATATAGATGCTCTTGTCTTATGTTAGTTATATATTATGGAAATTAAGGGGGGGGGGTCACAAAGATTTCCTCTTCTGCTTTGCAATTATGTAAAAACGATGACTATTCTACCTTACTGTAGGGTAAGGCGATGGAAAAAGATGCTTGCATCAGACTCCCTCAAACTTTCTTATATTTTTTTTTCTTGGGGAGGGGGGTTATTTTTGAAGTTTAGGGAGAGTGAAATGCCTTATATATCCTCCCCTAAGTGTCCTTCATTTTAGTGAGGTTTTGAGTTGGGAAAGATAAACAGCTTTGCGGGATATGATGACATAGAAAACGTGACTTTGGTACATTTTTGAAAAGCATATAGAAGGCCTTTGTATTACATAAATGCGACCACATAAAGTTATGATGCGGCCGATATCTCTCAAAGCTGTAAGTCTGTGATATCGGCTGTTACGTATCACTTTTCATTATGGGCATCCGCCCATTCTTTACTGTTGCATTGGTTACGCTAAAATACCAGTCGCTTAAAGCAAAGCGCAAGTTGTTTTCATTTAAAAAGCGATACGTATCAACTGTGGAATATGAGGAAAGTACAAATAATACATGGCGGTTCATAAAGGTCCACTTTGCTTTAAACTATTTTTTAAAAGTGGCAACCTAAGCTTCATAGGAGGATCTAAGTGGTCATCCATTGAAAAAAGGCATGTAATGATATAAAAGAGAATGAACATGAACCTCACGGACATCGGAACAGGCGAATCGACCAATAACGACTATGTTAACACCGGAGTCAGAGTTGCATTAATTTTTCCAATTTGTTTTGGAAACAGTTTAGTGATCGCCGCCATACGGCGGACGTCCTCTCTGAGGAACCCTGCTCATTACCTTGTCATGCATCTGGCGATTGCTGACATGATCGTAGGCCTACTGGTGCTAGTATATATTCCGTTGAAAGTGCAGAATGCTTTGGACACATACGTATACGTGTGTGTTTTCAGGTACGTCAATCGTTTTGTCATTTACATCTAAAGGAACACGAAGACGATAGTTCTTTCTGAGACTTAGCGTTTCTAGAAAACTGGCCTGTCATTAAGAACCTAATCATTAAATTATAAATTAGATAGAGCATGGTGTTTATGTGCGGGGACTGGTCGAGCAATAATTTGTGACTTGGAGAAAAGAAATTATTTGTTTCTAGAGGAATCCAGAACAGAGTACTTTGAGTTGTGTAACAGGACTACTGGTAGTACTTTTACATATTAATATGGCTGTCAAAGCCGTTGATTTATGTTTAAGGATTTAGGAAAGAATAAATTAACTAGCAAGATGAAGAATAGCTAGAACTAGGTCGTCGATGTTTGTTCATTCGTTTATTTATTATTGCTACCATCTTATCATTATTTATTCATTTATTATCATTCATTTGATTTGTTTGTTTGTACTGAAAGGCTACTTTGAAAAGTTGCTCACTCCATTAACGAATTCATACATACGAGTACACCAAAGAAAATAATGAACACTCTTATACTGTTATTTAACTTTTAAGTTACTTCCGTCAGTAACAAATATTAGCTTAGATCTAATTATGGCTGCAATGTACGGACACGTAATGATATTCTAGTACATGTACATGCATAATGTCATGTTGTTGCTGTTTTTCAAACATGGCTGATTTATCCCTTCTACATTAACAAGTGATCCGTGAACGAGAATTTTCATCCAAGATGCTCTCATTGATATCTGCTTGATGTCTAAAACAACTGAGAAACCTTGATCTGCTTTATAACTGTTTCATTCTAAATGAGTATATATTCATTTATTTATTCATTGTTTGTTTGTTTGTTCATGTTTATTTATGTTTATATTTATCTATTTATTTTCATTTGTTTATTTATTTATTTATTTATTTATTGTTTGTTTGTTTGTTTGTTTGTTTGTTTGTTTGCAATGCAATAATTGAAATGCGCGTTTTTCTTTCTTTCAGTTTCTCCAGTATAGTCACCACGGCTATGGCTTCAACATTGTTTTTGCTCTCCATAGCTGTGGACAGATATATTTCTATAGCATCGCCCCTCCGGTACACCATTATGATGACGTCATCTCGAGTGCACCGTGCTTCCATTGCCATATGGCTAATCTCAATCTCATTGTTTCTCGTCATACCGCTAATATGGCACAACGATTTTGATGGGGGTACAAGAAAAGACTGCGACTTATTAAAGATGAACAAGAGGGAGTACCTGGCATATTTCGCCGTTCCTCAGTTCGTGTGTCTCGCTGCCGTTATAGTTGGCTTGTACTGCAGGGTGTTCTACATCGCTCACAGAAATGGCAACAGACGCGTCGTCACCGAGACCCGTGCCAGACAAAGACTAAACAGCAACCTGAAGATTTTCCAAATGGCCGCCATCATCTTTGGCTTTTTTGGGCTATGTTGGTTTCCCTCTCTCGTGTTAATGGGAGTGTATGTGTACAGTGATACGGTCCCCATGGACGTGTTGACTAAGGCCTACAAATACGCCTCCAGTCTGGTTCTGGTAAACTCTGCTCTGAACCCTGCCATATATACCTGGCAGTCAAAACGAATCAGGAGAGCCTTCAAGAAGTTATTGCACATCAAGACAGAACGCTTCGCTAATGGCAGTTCTGTCAGGGCGGGGCGATATGAAAGTCAAAGCCATACTGAATCCAGTATATCGTTAACGTTAAATTCTCAACGTAGCAAGGCCAGGACAGCGCTTTAGACCACGAGGCGGAAATATGAGCATTTAAAGCCTTCTGAAATGAAAGTGAAACTGTTGGCAAGTTAGTGTGGAGGATGTGGTACTGTTGGCATATTTTGTCCACAAATGGCGTCAAAAGTTGGCCATGTGGCGACACATTCCATCAGTCTCTGGACGGTCACTTCATACTTTGGCTCTGTTTGACTCCTGTTCTTTAACATTAACTACCACAATCCGAGTTAAATTAAAACTTTTCTGATTTATTTCCTGATTATGATAGCCCCCTAAACATAAGCGATGATGAACTGTCTGTTAATACATGTGCCATTAAGACTGCTGTAGTGCTACATGCGTTAGTTTTCCAGTCTTATTATGCTGGTATTTTCTAGAAAGCCAGTTAAAATTTTAATTTTATTTCGTATCTTAACTGTGACGTATAATCAAATTTCTATCAATTATCGTAAATAATAAAAGGTGCGATAAGTTTGGGTCGACCTAACATATTGACTGGAAATTAAAACGACTTTACTCATTGTTGGAATTGTTGTCGGGTGTTCACATAACGTCTCAGCGCGCGATTGCTTGGTCATATCAATAATGGTGAATTGGTATCATTCTTATTTATAACATTTTGTTTTCGAAAAATTGTGATGCCACATTGATTTTTCAAGCTTTATTTAAAAGTGTGTTACTGGTATTTACATTAGTTAAAGCCATAGTGACAAGCGTAACAATGTTCCGAGAATTTCTTTCACTATTTGGTATCAGGGGTTGGTTGGTAAATTTGTCCCAAAAGTGTCTTTTTAATTTAAACCAGAACTCTGTTTACTTTAACTAAATTATAACATACATTTGTCTAAAACACGGAACACATGTCTTTCTTGATAAAAAAATGAAGGAAGTGACAATTAATCTTGGGTCACAGTAGGCTAAAAAATCGGCTAAAATCGGGTCTAATAGTAAAAAACTAGTTTCAGACCAAAGTCCTCTTGCGAACCAGTCCGTTAGGTTGATTTATCCGATTAAAATGCTGGCAGGTCTTTGTTGGTACTTCGGATAGGCCTGTCCTGGGCAGACGCTGGTGGCGCCATTTGGTATGGTGGCCTCGATGGATATGTACTCACAGCCCTGGGTAGAGCAGTAATTCCACCCCTCTCTGTTGTATGCAGTAGTGATTTTCAGAAATAGAAGCCTGTAAAACGATGTGACAATATATCACCTAACTTACATGTATATACATGTATTTTAGTACATGTAAGTACACGCTATTGTATTACGAATCATGAGTTGAGAATTAGGTGCATTGGCTTCATTTGTGAAAATGGGGTGGGGCACTTAATTGAAAGAACCTCTCTCTCTCTCTCTCATGAAATAACTATATGGACTTTTAACACTATGTTAAAGCAGAGTGTGAACACGATTTGAAATAGATCCTACCACAGACTGTAAAACAGCGTCCAGGCAGGACAGGTCAAACAATGAATGGGAATTTGCATTATACGTGTACATTGTACATGTAGACAACTTCTTACAGGGGCGGATCCAGAGCTATATACTGACAGTCTTCCAAATTATCTTTGTTGATTCATCCTCCAATTTTGACCGTCTTCCAACATTAAAAATTGGATACCCGTCAATGTAAACTTGAAAATCTGACCGTCTTCTGGAAGACCCAGAAGACGGCCTAAATCCGCCCCTGTCTTACCCGACTTGTGCATCCCAGAAATAAACGCTTCCGTCGCCATTTTTCACCCCGGCCAGCGATGTGGCAGCGGTCAGAGGTTTGATGGACTGCCATTGGTACAGACGCTGGTACTGGATTTTAAAGGTTGTTCCAATTGGATAACAGAGCCCAACGATTATATTGTCGTTTCTGGAAGACGATGCCAGAAGAGTTAAGAGGCAGCGTGATTCAAAGTTGGCTTTTGGTGTTGGGCATTTCTCAATAAAGTACATATACATATACACGTATCTTAATTGTTACCTATTTATTTGCTGATTTACGAATATTGAAGCATGCATTCATTGATTCCTTTCGTTTGCTAGTACATTTTAAAAAAATCTTAATTGAAATTGCAAAAAAGACTGTAAGTTAATATATAATTAAAACTTGCAGCCTTTTGATACTGATTTAATTTAAGTTCTTTTGTTGTTGTCACCCTATCAATACTACTGCCAGTATTAAAAGTCGAGGGTAATTTTGGGCATGCACATAGCTATACTCAGTTGTTGGTGTTTGCAATTAATTCACTTACTGGTGTTATATAAAAAAATAAATAAATACATAAGTTAGCAAACCAGCAAACCATCAAACAAACAAACAATCGGATAAATAAATAAATAAATAAATAAATAAATAAATAATTTTAAGGAAGAAATCAAAAGTGAAATATGTTTTTAAAAAATGGGTTGTTCAATTTGTATTACCTTTACTTACTGAAAACAAGTTAAAAATAGAACGGAAAACATTACTTGTTGAAGTTAATGGGGTGCAGCTGCACGGTAGCAGGTGATGTACCGTCCCAGTGAATGGTATAGGTCTGCCCCAGTAACATGGACGGCTGGTACTGGTTCCAAACTCCGCCGCCTTTTCTCCACGGGCTGACCAGTTCAATCGGTTTGTCAGGGTGGTCGGTCCGGGTCATGGACATTCGGAGTACCTTGGTGTTGGCTCTCACCCACATCTACAGAGTAGAGGAAAATATTCCTAAATTGTTCTTCGACGAGTGAGGTGCGATTTGCATATGGGGTTTTTCTGTTATTGTTTCTCTCACTCTCTCTTTTGTTGCCATTGCTTTTTTCATTTTTACACTGTTTGATTAGGCTTTGACTGATATGGCATTTCCTATTTACTGAAATTTATAGGGTAAACTTACACTGTTTTAATACTTTCAGAATAGTTTGTACACATTTCAGCCAGTACTTACTGGTAGTTGCTGCAATGTAATATAAAGAAAGTTGAAACTCACCTGAGCATATGATCCTTTACAGACTGCGGCATTCCACTCTGGTTTTTCGACACACCCAGCATGGCGCAGAAGATGGTTGTCCGTTCGAACGACATATGAGTCCTTGTATCCAGTGACGGAGCCGTCCTCGTCGTGGAAAATCTCTGTTTTGTCGCCGTCTCTGTCTGGTTTGGAGGCGTAATACCCAGTAGGAACACGCCCGACCCATGTATGGCGAGTCTGAATAATCAATTCCAAAGCTAACTCATAAATGAACCCTGTCAGAAATTTTGTGTAGGGTTCTAACGGCCGTTCTAAATTGACCCAAAATCCTTAAATGTCCTATAGTGTCTAATAGGACCCTCTAAGAAATTGCTCCATAATAGTTAAGAATCCTTCAGGACAAATGTCTTTGATACAAGTGGGTAATTTCCATCCCCAGTGCAAATAATTACTTTGGAATTTTTATACCGGGTAGTAACTATATCAAAATAGTTTTATTATTATATAAATGAAAAGTGTACTACACCAGTTCATATGACAGAAAATGATTATCAATCAGCCAATCCTTGCTTACTACGTCATCAAAGGAGATGCCAGTGAATCTGCTTGTCGTAGCCAACTGCCAGCCGTTCCGCAGGAGGAACCCAATGGCGGCCGTAGCGTTGTTGTATTGACTCACGTAGCGCTTAAACTGACACCTTTCTATAGAAATTGGGCCGTCATATACTGCAATAGCTCTCTTGGGATTTGTTCTGTAAATTGGAATCAATGTATTTTTACCCGCTTATTTACTAGTAAGTGTGAACTAATAGTAAATGTGTTTCCAATAAGTTATAAACTGCATACTGTTCCTCATATGCTCACATTAGTTTTAAACAAATTGTTATATGAGATTTACTTCTCTGACACATTAGTTTATATAACATTTGCATGTTATATCATTAACATTTAAACAAATGTTCACGATTACAGTGCGGAACACTTTATATAACCTTGCTTGAGAAAACATACTGGCTAGTACATATTGTATGATATGCCCTTGCTTTAAGATAAATTAATAATGAGTACACAAGACTATAAGGTGGATGTAACGGTAAGCAAACCTAATAAGCTGCTTCAATCTAACCTAGTTTCATTAGATTCGAGACAACAGTTTTATTCAGTCCGATGTCTCGTTGATTTGGCAACAAATTCGCTTTGAACATATTTAATGTTTCATCTTGAGACAGCGACACTGGGGCCAATCATTCGTATTTGACACATTTGCTAAGGCTTTAACTGTATTCCTCTTACTTGTCACTGGGCATCATTCGCATCTTTCCGTCAAAGCCAGCAACCCAATTCCCGTTCCATGCGTTTAAATTCTTTGACCCCCTGTTTTCACTTTCGCCAACAAATATGGTGTCTCGGATAGTCTGGTGACTGCCGGCGTCGAATGGGGTGACACCTTCACTGTAATGGGAAAGAATGCAGTAATTGTGAATGGCTTAATGAAGCTCTCTAACCCATCGACATCTTAAGAAGAACTGTTGACGATATTAAGAACAGATCAGATGGTGGTACAAAGAGATCATATCCAAAATATTTTCCATTTTCGACTTACAACTGAGATTATCATAGAAATATACGGATATAAAGGGGAAATAATAGGCCATTTAGTAAAAAAAAAGTCGGTACGATACCTTGCTAAGATGACCGCAGTTGTGATGTCAGAAAACCTAAACAGATAATTGTAGAACATGTAAACCTAATGATATCATTAAATAATGAAAATATTATGTACTGCTTACTGCTTGCTTTAAATGTTTATTAAGTAGTATTCAGAATGAGGAACATATATGTATTCAATCAAGATTTTTTTTATTTTTATAAAAAAAGGAATCTTTTTTTTCTCTCGCAGTTTTTAATGGAAACATCCGAAGAAAAGCGTCTGATCCTAACATTTTATGTACTATTTTCACTATATACATGTACTACTTAACAACACATTTCCAGTAATTGGCCATGGCCTTATTCATTCATTTGTTCAATATAAAAAGTTGACATGCTTCCTATATGTGGAACAACCGATCAACAACTTCAGAAGCACCCATGATTTTGTATACACATAATAATTTTTAGAAAATCATAAATTACTGTATTGTCCTGCGCGTCCAAACCCCCCCGTTTTTTTACCACAAATAATTTAAATTTCACACCAATAAATATACTGAAATGAAAAGAAAATCTATGTTTTGTGTACACTACCTTGAGTTTTGGATTATTATATCACCCCCACGGGCCCAAATCCCCCAAGTCGGTGACTTGTAAGCCGTAAAGCGGTCCACTATAGAGGGGGATCTCGGCTTGTTGATATCGGCGTCAACGTGAGGAGCGTGCCTTATTGCAGGTAAAAAATAGGCAGATTAATAAATGAATGAAAAAAATAAAATAAAATGAAGGTTTAACATACTTGAGCTTAGATGACAGTGTCTTTTGTTTTATTACAGGTTAAGATGTTATAATCTAAACGTATATTTATAATTAACTGCTCGTGGATCACTCTTTGTTTTCTGCTCATCAATAGTACCTTATTTCAGTTATTGATCAAAGTAATCCCACTGCTGTTTTGAGACTTAATGATTTAATCAAATTCACCTCCAATTATCATTATTAACAAAATACATATTCCTTAATTTACATGTATCATTAATCAATTTCAGAAGAACCATCCGAGTTTCATTGACATGTTTCGTCTTAACCTGCAGTCGCGGTGTATCCTATCGCACTTTGCACTTAATCGTGTTATATAAATTTAAAGAAAAAACATATTTCATATAGCCAGTGCTAATCCCAGAGTTTCCAATTTATAACACCAAATGCGCGCACCTTGCCCCGGTCATGGATAAATACTCAGCTGGTGACCGTGACGAAGAGGGTGACGTCTTCACACCGTCATCCAACATCAATGACGCCTGCAACAAAGAAGTACACGACAGTGCGCACTCATATTGCGCTTTTCATGTTATTAATTTCAAATCACACTCCAAAATAATTTGAACAAGCTGGGGGTAACAGGTTTACTTTTACGTTTTGTTAAATTAGAATATCAATTATACGTGGCGTCTGTGCCATTATAAATCTTTGCTTCGTGTCGTAACAAATAATTGCTATACGATAACATAAATGATTATTCTAATATATTATTTCGTTATGCAGATTCTTACAGATCCGTTAACTAAATACTAACCAAAACAATTATGTGCTTATAACTGCCTTAAATTACCAGTAACTAATATGACCGTTCACGAGATTTAAAATGTCCATGTACGTATCTCAAGAAAATTTCAAACAGATGTACTGGTATATGTACTTATTATATAAATCCATCAGTTTTAATATAGATGTTCTGGTAGTTCACCTAAAAGTCCAGTACACACATCTTACCTCAATTATACTTATAGTATGGTACATGTAGCAAGTCTGTTCAATGCAACTCACCTTCCCCATATTTGAATGAGCCCTGTTGTTAGAGAACTTTTTGATCGGGGTCCTTTCACAGTGAAACATTGGCAACGTTCCCTTAGACGGTCCAGTGGGTTCCCTGTGGAACACAAACCAGAAACCAACGCTCTGGAAATAATGAATTACACATTAATGCCGAGCATATGCTAAGATACAAGAAGATCTGTTATACCTACCCTCTGTTATCAGAGCTAAATTTCTAAAATAGTATACACAATGAAAGTATAAGCTAGATACAATGATTTTGTAACAGACTTCAGTTTTGATACAATATGACGGAGAGTTTGAACGGAGAGTTTGTAAACACGAAAGATAATAATTATTATTTTCTCGATATACTGGGTATAACAGGGGTCCGCATTATTTTTGACTTATTAGTTGTAGCCGTGGTCAGTATTTTTTGCATGCATATTAATAACGTTTGTCATGGTATCTGTTTGTTGTGGGTTGTATACTTGCCGCGGAACCTCCAGCAGCGTTGTTGGTAAACGTGTTGTTTGGATGGGCTATCCAGAATGTGGTTACTGCGCTGTAATATTAAATAGCTTGACATGTAATTCAGTTCAAAATACCACAACTTATATCTTGATGCATTTTGTTTTTCGCGAACTTCATCCATCCAAACCCTAGACATATAACAAACGTGTAATATTGCTAAAAATAATGACAAATTGTTGTTCGTGTACTTGTTTTTTATTATGGATTATCATTCTCTGCATAAAGATCAAAGCTTTGATTCAGTTAGATAAAACTATTGTGGACACTGCCTGTTGAGAGAGAGAGAGAGAGAGAGAGGAGGCATGAGCACGAAGTAGAAAAACGAAAGGTCGCTTGGACAGAAAGAAAGTCACTAACTTGCAACCCCCAGGTGAAGGCGTATATCCCGCAATAACATTATCTTTCATAGCTTTGCACATCTTGGTATTTCTATCAGAAGGCAGGATGGTGCCCGGTTTGGTGAGGAGACCCAGGTTATGGTCCAGAGTGTTCCTCTGTTCATTGCCGTCCTCCAGGAAGAAGCAATGACCCAGTGCATCGTAGCCAACGACATTTTGAACCTAAGGTATCCGATAATGCAATTTACATTTGTTAAAATTTTGGGAATGCAATTCTAGAAAGCACGGCCGAGTAGGGCTTGAAAGTAATGCAAATTTCGAAAATTCATGGGGCACTATACAATGCTCTATATCCCCTGTCACACCAGGTTTGCTACTGCTTGAAGAATGGATTTAAATCCACTTTCACTATTGTGAGAATGTGTCATATTCGTTCTTTAAATATACGGTGGCAAGCTTGGTATGAAAGGAGCTTAATCAGCGATCAATTCCGTTATATAACTGTAGGACAAAGTATCGCTAGCAGTATAAAGATACTGAGGTACTTTCTACTACTTACCAAAAGTCCATTAGTGGCATGGATTGTGACACATCGACTGAAGGAGTGGTGGATGGACAGGTCTTTAACCCAGGTAGGGTTTGTGTAGCCACCGAGTTCGTCCACGTCACCACACATGTGGAAATGAATAGGGTAACTGCCAGGGATTTGTTGGCCCATATTGAAAAACTCCACCCCGGACAGATGGACAGATTTGAATCCTTTCAAAATCTTTAAAAAAGAACATTAAATCAAGACGAAAGAAACATCTAAAATCAACGAATAATGGCCATCGTTGCCAACTTAAATTATTGGAATTTGCTTAAAATTTTTATTTTAATTTATGAAGCCAACCCATTTCCATTACAACACGTGTAAAGCACAAAAAGGCAATATATCTTATCGGATTCGTAGGAATCGATAGCACCATTAAAATTGAAATCGGCCGTTTTGTTCAAAATTACTAGCAGGGTATAACATTACCTTCAAATTGCCACCGAACGTGTCGTAGTCGAAGAACTGGCAGAAATTGTCCCCATAACATTTCGGCTCCATTTCTCCTTTGATAACTATATTTCTGCTCAGTAAACCGACCTCAGCCCGCATGTCAACACCATAGGAAGAGCCGCCAAAATGGACATAGTTTACTCGACCTGAAACAAAGTGTTATCAGGGATAATTATGTAAAGGCCTGCTCACCATACCAGAATAAATCAATCAAAAACAAAGGATTCTGTTTTCACTTTCGACACTTATACTAGTGCACTATTTTCATTGTTTTACATAAGGGGTTGAATGTAGTACAAAGGAAGACATTCAGAATATTTCACAAATGTTTTATCCTTACCAGGGTCAAAGTTGAATTATGGCGAAGCGATTTATATGTAACAATTTACTTTTAAAATTAAAACACATCATCAAGTTTAGTTAGAATTAGAAAGAATGGTAAGTAAAGTGCATAAGAAAAAAAAGTCAATATGGAACTAGTGTGGAGGGAGAATATCTTGCTTGAGTTCGTTTGAAAAGTGTCGATGAGTAGAGGTAAAGTCAAGTAACATACTGATGGTTTCATCTATAAAAGTAGCAACGTACCCATAATCTTGACTTGATAACGACTACACCCGTCACATTTTCCAATCACAAACTCTTCAGCCTGATACATGGACAAATCAGTGCTGCTGATAACTACACGATCTCCTTCCTTCCAACTGCTGACGTCATCTGCCAGTGTGATCACGTGTCCATCCGTTACGTCAGTCAGTTCAAATAGACCGCTGGCCCATTTGTTTGGACCTGTTATGAACGAATACAAAAATATGTCCTGTGGTAATATATTCATTTTCATAAATACGTGTAGCTTTTATTTTGATTATCAATAGAAAAAGGTTCATACCGTTAGATATGCCTTATATCAGGTTAGACTTTGTCGACGAGCTGAGATCTTCATAGCTATATATTATATTAATTCTAAATTTATTATATGCTGATATGAAGGACATGTAGCCAATGAAGCTTGCTCATGACTCTTTTATGACTCACGCCATTTTTCTTACCAGTTACAAATTACGTCAATGGACGTTCCCCATTTTTTGTTACTGCATGACTGCAAAACATTCCACCAAGTAATTCATTATAGAATTGATAGGTTAATGGTTTATGCGGAATAACTCAAACCTGTGGTGCCATTTAATTCGGATTCAAATGTACCTGCGCCTTAACGTTTTTGATAAAAATGCTGTTTATTCATACAGTACATAAAAGATGTGGTCCACGAGATTAAAATCAGGGCATAAATTCATTCATTTTACATAACCTACCGTCCCATCCGCTCCTGACGAAGACCCGGAACTGGCCATTGGCATTGGTGAACTGTTTCTCAGTTTGAGCATAGTGCATCGTTGTGTAGCCTAGAAACACGTAAGATATACTCTACAAAAATAACCAGGTATCAATACCGACTCTATAGAAAAAGTAGTAATGGCAAAGAGCGTACATGAGTAAGAAAGAAAGAATGGAACATGTGGTAAGACTAGCTGAAAGAGCATAACTGGCAATAGACAAAGGCTGAGTAACGGGTGCTATGGTGATGGATGTAGACCAAGGTTTTGATTCAGTTGTGATGACAAACAGTGAAGCTAACCCAAGAGATTGTAATCCAGCTTCTTAAATTAATTTGCTTTGATGCTTTTAGGTATGAAGAAGGCTTTTGATTAAGTTTGGGGTTCGGATCGTAAACAAGAACTATTTTTATCGTTTTAAATTACATAGGTACAGAGTTAAAATCAAACAACAAAAGAGAAACATTGTATCAAAATTTAAGCTATTTAATTTTTAAATAATATTTTAGACGTATGTAAATATAATTCTAAATCTAATTCGAAGTCATCANAAGAGCACGAAGTAGAAAACGAAAGGTCGCTTGGACAGAAAGAAAGTCACTAACTTGCAACCCCCAGGTGAAGGCGTATATCCCGCAATAACATTATCTTTCATAGCTTTGCACATCTTGGTATTTCTATCAGAAGGCAGGATGGTGCCCGGTTTGGTGAGGAGACCCAGGTTATGGTCCAGAGTGTTCCTTTGTTCATTGCCGTCCTCCAGGAAGAAGCAATGACCCAGTGCATCGTAGCCAACGACATTTTGAACCTAAGGTATCCGATAATGCAATTTACATTTGTTAAAATTTTGGGAATGCAATTCTAGAAAGCACGGCCGAGTAGGGCTTGAAAATAATGCAAATTTCGAAAATTCATGGGGCACTATACAATGCTCTATATCCCCTGTCACACCAGGTTTGCTACTGCTTGAAGAATGGATTTAAATCCACTTTCACTATTGTGAGAATGTGTCATATTCGTTCTTTAAATATACGGTGGCAAGCTTGGTATGAAAGGAGCTTAATCAACGATCAATTCCGTTATATAACTGTACGACAAAGTATCGCTAGCAGTATAAAGATACTGAGGTACTTTCTACTACTTACCAAAAGTCCATTAGTGGCATGGATTGTGACACATCGACTGAAGGAGTGGTGGATGGACAGGTCTTTAACCCAGGTAGGGTTCGTGTAGCCACCGAGTTCGTCCACGTCACCACACATGTGGAAATGAATAGGGTAACTGCCAGGGATTTGTTGGCCCATATTGAAAAACTCCACCCCGGACAGATGGACAGATTTGAAGCCTTTCAAAATCTTTAAAAAAGAACATTAAATAAAGACGAAAGAAACATCTAAAATCAACGAATAATGGCCATCGTTGCCAACTTAAATTATTGGAATTTGCTTAAAATTTGTATTTTAATTTATGAAGCCAACCCATTTCCATTAAAACACGTGTAAACCACAAAAAGGCAATATATCTTATCGGATTCGTAGGAATCGATAACACCATTAAAATTGAAATCGGCCGTTTTGTTCAAAATTACTAGCAGGGTATAACATTACCTTCAAATGGCCACCGAACGTGTCGTAGTCGAAGAACTGGCAGAAATTGTCCCCATAACATTTCGGCTCCATTTCTCCTTTGATAACTATATTTCTGCTTAGTAAACCGACCTCAGCCCGCATATCAACACCATAGGAAGAGCCGCCAAAATGGACATAGTTTACTCGACCTGAAACAAAGTGTTATCAGGGATAATTATGTAAAGACCTGTTCACCATGCCAGAATAAATCAATCAAAAACAAAGGATTCTGTTTTCACTTCCGACACTTATACTAGTGCACTATTTTCATTGTTTTCTATTCGTAAGGGGTTGGAAGGAAGAAATTCAGAATATTTAAAAAATTATTTATCCTTATCGGAATTAAAGTTGAATTATGGCTAGTTATCTCTATTCTATATCACAATTTACTTTTTAAACTTCTACATATAATCACATTCAGTAAAAAATAAGAAAAAAGCACATGAAGTGCACCAGAAAAAAAGGAGTCATTATGTAAATAGTGTAGAAAGAGAACAGCTTGCTTCTCTCCTCTTGAAAAAATGTCAATGAATATAGAGGTAAAGTCAGGTAACATAATGATGATTTCGTCTTTAGAAGCAGTAACACACCCATAATCTTGACTTGATAACGACTACATGTGTCACATTTTCCAATCACAAACTCTTCCGCTTGATACATGGAAATGTCAGTGCTGCTGATAACTACACGATCTCCTTCCTTCCAACTGCTGACGTCATCTGCCAGTGTGATCACGTGTCCATCCGTTACGTCAGTCAGTTCAAATAGACCGCTGGCCCATTTGTTTGGACCTGTTATGAACGAATACAAAATATGTCTTATGGTAATATATTAATTTCCATAAATACGTGTAGCTTTTATTTTGATTATCAATAGAAAAAAGTTCATACCGTTAGGTATGCCTTATATCAGGTTAGACTTGGTCGACGAGCTAAGATCTTCATAGCTATATATTATATTAATTCTAAATTTATTATATGCTGATGTGAAGGACATGTAGCCAATGAAGCTTGCTCTTGACTCTCTTATGACTCCCGCCATTTTTCTTACCAGTTACAAATTACGTCAATGGACTTTCCCCATTTTTTGTTACTGCATGACTGCAAAACATTCCACCAAGTAATTCACTTTTTAGGGAGGAATAAAGCATTGTCATTATAGAATTGATAGGTTAATGGTTTATGCGGAATAACTCAAACCTGTGGTGCCATTTGATTCGGATTCAAATGTACCTGCGCCTTAACGTTTTTGATAAAAATGCTGTTTATTCATACAGTACATAAAAGATGTGGTCCACGAGATTAAAATCAGGCCATAAATTCATTCATTTTACATAACTTACCGTCCCATCCGCTCCTGACGAAGACCCGGAACTGGCCATTGGCATTGGTGAGCTGTTTCTCAGTTTGAGCATAGTGCATCGTTGTGTAGCCTAGAAACACGTAAGATATACTGTACAAAAATCACCAGGTATCAATACCGACTCTATAGAAAAAGTAATGGCAAAGAGCGTAACTGAGTAAGAAAGAAGGAATGGAACATGTGGTAAGACTAGCTGAAAGCGCATAACTGGCAATAGACAAAGGCTGAGTAACGGGTGCTATGGTGATGGATGTGGACCAAGGTTTTGATTCAGTTGAGATGACAAACAGTGAAGCTAACCCAAGAGATTGTAACCCAGCTTCTTAAATTAATTTGCCTTGATGCTTTTAGGTATGAAGAAGGCTTTTGATTAAGTTTGGGGTTCGGAACGTAAACAAGAACTTTTTTTTTGTTTTAAATTACATACCTGTAGGTACAGAGTTAAAATCAAACAACAAAAGAGAAACATTGTATCAAAATTTAAGCTATTAAACTTTTTATATAATATTTTAGACGTATGTAAATATAATTCTAAATCTAACTCGAAGTCATCATACAGACCGTTTAATGTACCTGGTTATTTTTAAACGGGGCGCTGAGGTCTACATGTACAATATTACCACCGCCACATACACACCTCCTACTTTGTTTGCGACAGAACCAAGTTTTCAGTCCTTCAGCCAGCCACTCTTTGCCTTGTCGAATAAAGACAATTTTGATATACGACGACTCCCTAGGCAACTTATGCGTGCAGGTAATGGGGATTTGTTAAGTTTTGATGAACGAATTCGGAAGGACAGAAATGTTACAGGTGTAGAGGGAAGATATCCAATATACAAATATAGACTTAAATATATCAAATATATGGCCTACAAAATGTTTATTACCGAAACAACTGACAAGTCTTTTTGGAAAAAAATATATTTCCTCCATGAACAAAGCAAGAAAGAATATTATTAACAGAAACCAAACAGCGCATGGATGACAATGTTATTTCCATCGTTACCGTGCCAGGCCGTATGAACATCCCGCAGGGACCCGCAGAGTAAGTAATGTTACTTTCCGGCGGCACTGTACCAAGGTAAGCACAAAATCGCAGATATATGGGAAAATGAGCCATACATTGCTTTCATCTCAACCTAATGGTGAAATTCCTGTGTATGTTGTACAAAAAGAAAACAAGGAGGGTAAAAAACGTGTGTTGTATAGAAATTTACTTCTTCCAATTTCTGAACTTGCAAAAAGACCTGTACCCAGAAAGAGAACTTCTAAACGAGACACGGATAAAATGCTATACANTTTTTAAAAATGTAAATATAAATAATGATGCATTTGGTACCTTAATAGCTGAGATATTTCACCCTTTTTGATACCATCTAAATACTCGAAATTTTGGTCAATTCAAAATACGTAAACTTCCGGTTTCTCTAAAGTCCCCCTAGCGGCAGCTCAGTGGCTCCCGGGCTGACACAGTCAGAGAGTGTTCATTATGAAAGTGGGTACGTTACAATCGATGATGATGATCTGTTTTTTCCTCTCAATCAACGTTTACTCCCCGAGGATAGAGAAGGTTACAAATCAAGTAACGTGAGAGATGAATCTTCAGAGAATTAGTGGGGGAGAATCAGTGAAGATACCGAAGATACAACGGATGTTCAACTGCTGAATGTTGCAGAATAAAATACTGATGAAGTCGCTGTTGACCGACCAATTCCTGCTCCACGGATGAGTAGCAGAGTAAGAAAACCGCCAGCGTGGACGAGTTCTGGTGATTTTATAAGTTACTCGCAAATTGCCGAGTCGGAAGGAAAGACAGACTGGAAAGCCAGAGTTACAATGTTGAGAAACTTTGTGAATGATGTAATATTTATCGGACATAAAAGTACACTTTGCGAAGATATTATTAGACTGATGAAGGATAATTGAAGTTGAAATGTCTTTTGAAATCTACTAACAGTGTGTTGTTATTTACGTGTGTTTTAATGTTGAGGCGACATTTCAATTGTTTGGGGAGAATGTGACAGTGTGGTATGATTGGTCACATTTTCTGTATACTTCTGTGTTGACTGTCGTGACTGTGCTAAGTACTTCTCGAGTGCTCTCCATCTCTTTATACATGGTCATCTTGACATCTGGTCACACATCACGTGACCGTTCGATATCTAAAGCCTTAGCCTTCAAGCACTGAGACGACAAAAAGGCTAACAGTACCTTGTGTTGGGTGAGATGGTTGATGTAGTATTTCAGTTTCTATCTTTTCGTATATTCCTATCGTACAATGTATTTGTATTTGCTATAGAAGTGTTTTCACCGCTGTTATTCATTTCTCTTTTAGACTTAGATTACAGACATCCTCTTGTTTTGTAATTCGCCGTTTCAGTCATTAAACAACACCCTCTCGGACACAGGGGTAAGAACAAGTTAGTGCTTTATGTATAAACCCATATACGTATAATCTGTGTAATGATTTGTAGTAAGACTACCTAGTAGTTTAATTTAACACGGGCATGTTAAATTGGAAGTATCATTTATTATAAAGGACAGTTGGCATCCAAAAAGTGACACACGACGGAACCTCTAAAAGCTAGAATACCTACGCGACCTGCACCACTGAGCTCCCCACGCACTTACAACAACCAACGCCACGAGGAGGTGAAGGAAACGAAACAGTACATCGCCGGATGCGCTGAGTGGGCTATAACCACATCAACAGACAGCTGGCAAGGGGAGTGCACCAGGTCAGAGCCAGGGTAGACTTTAAAGGATGCCCTGGCCACGAAGACCGCACCACAAAGCTGATTGAGATCCAAGACAAGACCTCAGCACAAATAAGTCAAACCATCGAACTCCATGTAGAGGAATTCGTGAAAACTGCTAACGATAACCTAGAGGGTGTCCTGACTATGAAGGGCTATACAACAAAACTTATTGGAATACAAGAAAAGACCTCGGCCACGAAAAGGGAAACCATCGAACTCCGCGTACAAAAAAGCCAACGAAAACGCGAAGGCTCTGGCCCGGGAAGCCAAAGTAGATTTTTTTCAAAATACACAGAACTTATAAAATCCGCTCCGGCACCCAACCAACACCCAGTGCCAACCCTGACATCCTAGAACAAGTCCGACCCTTACTCCGTACTATGAAAGCAAAAAAAGAAGAGAGTGGTCACCTCGACCAAGTTGAAATGCCGATCAGCAGCCATTCTGAAACGCATGAAGTAATCCTGCAGCAAAAATACAAACAGCGCCTTTCAGGGCTATTCATGTTNCTTTAAAGGATGCCCTGGCCACGAAGACCGCACCACAAAGCTGATTGAGATCCAAGACAATACTTCAGCACAAATAAGTCAAACCATCGAACTCCATGTAGAGGAATTCGTGAAAACTGCTAACGATAACCTAGAGGGTGTCCTGACTATGAAGGGCTATACAACAAAACTTATTGGAATACAAGAAAAGACCTCGGCCACGAAAAGGGAAACCATCGAACTCCGCGTACAAAAAAGCCAACGAAAACGCGAAGGCTCTGGCCCGGGAAGCCAAAGTAGATTTTTTTCAAAATACACAGAACTTATAAAATCCGCTCCGGCACCCAACCAACACCCAGTGCCAACCCTGACATCCTAGAACAAGTCCGACCCTTACTCCGTACTATGAAAGCAAAAAAAGAAGAGAGTGGTCACCTCGACCAAGTTGAAATGCCGATCAGCAGCCATTCTGAAACGCATGAAGTAATCCTGCAGCAAAAATACAAACAGCGCCTTTCAGGGCTATTCATGTTCAGGAAAAGCGATACCATAATGCTCAATTAAATAAAAAATGCAACAAATTCCCTTACAAAAAATCCAATGGGATACTATAATAGCCTATAGGATTCTATAGAAAATTGACCCAAACTCGAGCGTCCCAAAAGTAAGCTCAAAGATTTCACTAGGGGCGATGTCAAACCACACGTCCCCAGGGGCCCAGTCTTGGATCTTGTTCTTTTGATGAAAGGTAGTTTAACCACCCTCAACCCCAAATGGCTGTCAAACGACTTTATTTTTTTTCAGCGGTTTTCTCTTCTGTCTTAATTAGGCACAGTACAAGAAAAAGCTGCAGATATATTGATTAATCAAATACCAGTATTCCCTGCTAGTCCCTTATCGGATAAGCACCCTATATATAAGGTAGGCAGAAATGAGGTATACATATAATAAAACGTAATAAAAAGCACTTACCGATGTGTTTCACTCTTTGTTCAACAGTTTCTGACGGCGTGCCTTTAATTGTAATGAACGTCCACGGGTCCCTTAATGTTAGTAAAGACAACATTTCTGTGCTTATTAGACTATTATTTGATAACAAACATGCACACGCACACTCGAACGCACGCACGCAAACTTAAAACAGTTTTTGTTTCAGGAAAAATTAAACAGCGTACACTGAATGATCCCCACTTATTAAGCTCACACTAATTTTGGAAAATTTAGCAATCTCTCAGCACCCTTCCCTATAAATTACATAGACACACAAGCACACGCGCGCACACACACATACACAAACGCACAAGCATGCACACTTAAAACAGTTTTGGTTTCAAATAGGATTAACCAGCGTACACTGAATGGTACTCACTTATTAAGATCTCACTGTTTTTAAAAAATCAGCAATCTCTATGGCGAAGCTACCATATAATCATATATAGCAACTCTAAATAAATTTACATAAATTTCTTTGATGCATAACTGACATTTTACTTGATTAGTCACGACTCTCTAGACATTCAAGTTTTGATCACCAAAATAAAACATACTGGACATTATTTTACTTTATAACCTAAGAGCACATTTACCCTAAATGAGATTGATTTTTATTCAGCAATATATAATTGACTTACCTATAGCGAAGATTCCCAATCTCTTTGCTCCCCATGTTGGTAAGAAAGTCTTTGGCATCCTTGCTCAGCTTTGTAGAAGCTTCGTCAACGGCTAATATTACGATTATGTCTCCATCTATGCGTGAGTGACACATATTGTTATCTTAAGTTATACATTTTTGTTACTGCATTGATTGTTATAAACTGCGAGATATGTGTCTCTCTTTGGCCTAATATTGCGTTCGTTTTCTTTAGTATCAATTCATCACGTTGAACGAATCTAACAAACGATCCATCAAAGTCTTTACTATCCATAATTTAAATACCAGTGAAGGAGCGAGTTGAAATAGTTCATGAATTGGCTTGACAATAAACAGTGGAATGACCTTCGAACACAAGTATACACTGTATAAATTATAGTATACGTAGACACCCAAAGTGTATGACATCAAACAACCATTAAATGACAGCGTGACGCAGAAGTTTGTGAATTAATTTCGTCCTTACTTTTTTGTTTCTTCAGGAAGTCAACCAGGCGCTGCGAGGCTGTTTGGTCGTAGTACGTGTCGAATGCCTGGCGTTCTGTAGTATTACCAGACAGCCGGTCTATAACACGGACGTTTAACCCTCGGCTCACCCATGGGTCATTGACGGCTCCTTCAGCCAGTGGGCCTTGAAATAAATGAGCAATTATTCATTGTTGACGTCATATATAAACACGTCAGGCACATACTGGTGGTTACTGGTATTAAACTAGGTAAGGACTGGTGCGCATGGCAATTCTGTGACAGTGTAATTACAGTGTTGCTTAACTTAAGTAGTTGCAAAATTTGTATTGACAGTATACTTTTTGCTCAGGGATGTAGTATAGTGTACCTGTGAAAGAAGCAACAATATCTATGCATCATAAGACATTTATGTTTTTAACCTTGGCGTTATGTTCACTTTACCTGTCAGGTGTCCCTGCAGAAAAGTCCAGGCGGTCTTTGCCTTGCCGTGGATTTCCAAGGTACCGCCTTTAGTAACGCCTATAAACTTCTTACCAAAGTTTGGATCCTGCCCCGCATCAGTAGACTTGCCCTGCAGGACGATGGTCACGTTCCCCTGATATCTGTATAAATGATACATGAAAATTATCAAACGCAAGCCTAAATTTGATAATTGATAATTTTCATTATGATCCAATTACCAAGATAATGGTAACATTTTTGCTCATTTACGAGATACTCATGGACAGTCTGAAGTCCAACATTTTCTGTATAAATGGTTTGCTTTAGAAAAAAATATGGAATAGATTTACCAAAGACCGTTTACAAATATTGCTCATTTTAAAACTTTATTAAAACATATTATACGGATGTTTACTAACGAGACCCAAGTAATGTAGGTATTATTTAGAATCTTAGTAGGCAGTATTGTTAATGATAGACATGGCTTTTTAATATTGTACAAGGCACTTGGCAAATTGCAGTATTGTGTATTTCTTATTTTGGGGTGGGGGAGAAAAGCGGGCCTCCAATGTCTGGGAGGGGGTACAATATAGGTATGTCCCGCTGGATCCAACTTTGCAAATCCTTAAGTAAAAAAAATAATAATAATAAAATTAAATTAAATTAAAGTTTTAAGATGAAATTGTATACGGAAAAGGCTGCATATATTTTTAAGAACACTACTATAGGGTTTTTAAATAATTGAGACATCCAATGCGCAGTGGGGCTTACAAGTAAGTCGTCTATTCACAACACGTGAGTCGCTGACTTTCATCCTACCTACAATCAGGACTACCAATATGCATCTCTCCGCCATCCTCTACAAGAATGTGTTTAGTCTTCACGACAATTGGCGCCACACCATCCTTGAACACCAGCTTTCCTGCAAGATATTCATGAACGTTTAGTTATACCAGTCGTCGTGTTTGTGATTTGTTGGCAAGATATCAGTGATGCAAATAAAAAGTATTTATTAAATGCGACAACAAGAATTGCAGAGATCAAGAATCGTGTCACGTTAACGTTGTACTGTATAACAGTATACCTACATTAAACGTAAAATGGAATAAATTAGATACGAAAAAGAATTATATCAGGACGTACGTAAGGTCAGAACTGCATATGACCATAAAATATTAAAACACATTCTGTGTGAAACAATGCGTATCAAAAACCATTCGGGCACTCAAATGAATAAATAGATAAAATGATAAATAAATGATATAAAACATTTACCACCATCCTGAATGGTAATGCTTTTAACTGTTGTCGACCTGTCCAACAGATAACGTTTGCCTTTGGGGATTATGACGTCAGCGGCCGGGTTATTTCCGGGTCTCCATAGTTGTAGTTGTGACTCCTTATCTGGACAAGACGCCTGGGCTGTGAACACTAGAACGGGAAACATGAATGGTTGGTATTTAAAAAGATGATGAGGGCAGACAGTATGGGTTATTTAGTTGGATTACGAGTGGCGCGAATCTCTGTTTTGTTTTCTTAACATATTAAGTTGAAAGAAAATTCAAAAAAAGTTACGGATCGGCTTTGTTATCAATCTTTTTAAGCAGGGAGGGAAATTATCAATCCTCAAGAAGTTGTAGATAACTTCTCGTTCCGCAGCAGTCCATGCTACGGGGATAGGTCTGGTCTAGCCTAGTTGCACATGGTCGACGTCGATGGTTGATTGAATTTTGTTCAAGCCAGTTGAACTTCCACAACAAGTATTTAGCAAAAATTGACCAAATTTGTCAGACATTACGTTAGAATTTGGCAGGAGGTGACCTGCGCACGTGGACGAGTTTATTCCATATAATATCTCTAGAACGTGATATAGGGTCACTTTATTCAGTTTTAGGGGTGTTTTAGGGTGAAATGACAGTGTTTTTTCTCGGTATGTGTGACAAATATTACACTGTTACCCTCTCCGGATGTATGCCATGAACATTTATCTCACACGTTAACAACCGAGTGCTCAGTACTTGGAACATAGGTGGTGGACTACAGTTTTATGTCACCCTCAGCACAGGAATATCAAACACTGTTTTATACTTGCAATGTTACTATTGTCATGTTAATACTATGTTATTTTATTTCTTTTTATTATGTTAAAATTTAATTAATTTTCTTTTTTTTTTTTGGTGAAATGCGTGGGAGACACCATTCATTTCAATTAAAGTCTATAGATAGATTTTTGTGACGTTTTGCCATTAACTATTTTTTCTAATTTTGTAATTGCGGCACTATCTTTAGGACCAACGTGTTTAAAGTTCATAACCTGCCATCGCAATTGAAGCCATTTTATTTTATACAATAATAAATACCATACCGCCAAACAAGTTTCTTAAATGACCTACTTACGTAACCAAGCAATGAAACAAAGGACTCCACAAAGCTTTGCCATTTTAGCGGAGCTTCTCGGTGGTCTCTGTCTCTTTCCCTCCTCGCTCTCCAAATGCTGCGTGATGGAAGTGTCTCGGTCACAGATGCTGAATTCTCAGGCTTACGAGTACATAATGTATAATCTGTGATTACATGCGATAGGTGAGTTCATGTGCCAAATAAGTTGCCTAAATCGCACCTGAGAAGAATATAATCTATAAATGGATGCCGGCCTTCCCGAAATCACAGCGACATCATTGCCCAGTGTGTAGTGAAGTAATAGATAGACCCTAAGTCAGTGAGAGTTATATGCACGAGTGGTTGTCACATAGCCCTCGCTGACGAGTAGTCTTACTTAGGCTACTTTAAACAACAGTTCACGACTCCACACTCACACAACTACAGTACCTAGCTACTAGTATCTTCATTACCACACTAATTCATATGTTTGGACGGTGGAGGATGTCATCCTCTCTCAGCTAGGTTTAAAGGCATACACGTACAGTGTTGAAAAATGGGTTTAAACCATCATTTTTGATCAATTAAAAAAGTGATTTCATTTTATTAGTTGTAAACAAATTTTATACGAGTGTGTATCTACTTTATGATACGCCTGCATGTTGGCTCTGCATTGAAATAGGCTGTAGAGTGACGCAAGCAGCGTCGAAGCGCGTGAAGCCATTCAGATAATTCATTTTCGGACGCGGTTACTTCAACTCCAGGTCTACAACAAGTTTTTTTCACACAAAAGAAGAGAAAAACCCTTAACATGGGTATTATTTAAAAATCAACAAAAGCAAACGCCGCTATTCTATGTTTATAGTTAGGTTAGGCAGCAGCACAGCTGACATACCCAGCAGATAAACGACATTGATTCACCGTTGAATCAACGTTAATTTTGGTGGATCAACGTTGAATCAACGTAGAATCAATGTCGTTTGCCTGACGGGATAGGTTTTCACATTTGCAGTATTCGGGCTCGACTATTACAGATTCTAGCATGTTTCGACACTTCGCTTGGACTTCTTTTACTTCAAAGCATTGATCCAAATTTGACATTTTGCTGTATACGAAGAAAAATAGCTGACGTCTTTTTTATTGATTCCTTGATTACGGCACTGGGGTGCAACACAAAGTTTGCGGTATGTTTTTTATGACACCGTTTTTTGGTCAGCTGTCAATGTGTTATCATTACAACACTCATACACAGCAGTCCATAGATCTTACGCACATGATGTAACTAGAAATTGACCAATCAGTGTAGAACAGTTTCATTAGCTATGTTATTGTAATAGACTTTTGAAGATTTTTTGTCTTACCAGCAAAAATCTTGGAAAGAGAGGCACGGGACTTACACTGGAAAGTTCTTGAAGCGATTAACATCCGCGTACATGGGGCCAAGTTGAATCGGAATGATGGGGCTGAGCTACCCAACCTCTACCTACCACTCCTAAGGGATGGGCAGGCCAAGGGGGGGGGGGTCTGACCGAATAGCACACCAGAGGGGGTGATAGGTTGTCACACCTAGCCACCATAACCTCATTCTCTGATGAAGTCTAACTGCAAGCAGACGAAATATTGGATGATAAGACCAGGCAAATATAAGTAGCTATAGACAAAAGAATCTTCACAAGTCTTGACCAATCAGAATTTTATCATTTTAGTTCCCCCTTTTCTCACTATAAATTTTTTTTAAAATTCTTATTGAATCATAGTAAATATATTGTTGATAAACTAGTTAACAAAGGGGGAGTAAAGGGGGTTTAAATATAATAAAGACGACATCCGAGGAAGCCCCTGTGCAGTATACTGTCTATTTCTGCAATGACTTGGGAACCATCAATGTTTCAGAGAACAACATTGCATATGAGCCACTGATAAAGTGAACATATTTTCCGTTACATAATCAGTCTGCGGGTACAAATAATGGTGGAGGGAAAGTATATTTTTGTGTTCCCTTAATTACCATCAGGCGTTATATTATATAATTTTCCATCCTCAGCCTGTGGAAGCTGAGTATACACATATGCTTGGAATTCTTTCAATTTGAAACGCATGACAGAAATCTCTTCATTCTGCACAGGCATCGCTTGAGGAAGTTGTGCATTGTTCACAAGATGGTTGTAGTACCTTATGTTCTTCTGCTTCTCTGTGGCATAGGATTTGTCTTTGGAGGTAACGTAACAGTGCAACAATCTGTAACATTTGTTATTAGTATGTTCAGACATGTATCTTTCGACCCCCCCACACACACATGGTGACCAAATAAGAGTTCACATGCAGTCACCCTGAAGGGGGCCTAGGGCGATGCATGGTCTCACCTAGGGTGCCTAGGTCTCACTTAAGGTACAGAATCTACATCAGTATCTGGACTGTATTTCACTTTGGTGCGAAAATACCAATGGTAGTCATCGTTGAAAACCCGAACCACGTTCAATTCAGGAATATTCTGGAACCACCTGTCTACCATTTGTTAGAACAAATTAATGTCAATTCTGTATATACAATTGCCGGTATGAAGGGAATGGATGTCCGCCGTAATGCATGTCCGTATAATATGTGTTCCTAGGAATTAGTGTCCTGTGGACACTAAGTCCTGGGAATGCATGTCCTGGGTTTCCCATTACTAGGAGCACATGTCCTAGGACATTGAACAATTTCAAAAACAGACAGGTTGAAAAAGAAATAATTCAAACTTTTTCTCTCCTCTCTCTCTTTCTCTCTCTCTAACACACACACACACACACACACACACACACACACACAACAACAACAATAGCACAGTGTAAACGTTAAATAAAAAAAAAAAACTTCTTAAATGTGTAATCACCATTACACCTTACGTTTGTATATGTTAGTAATATAATAGTGCTGGTAATTGTGCATGATAAATCTGAGCGTCACATGCAGTATGTCGCTCCTTTATTATGTTCTCCCCGGATGATGATAATAATTCGGAGTAGAACAGAAACGTGAAGATTAGGAACAAATTGGGGGGAAAGATATCATTATGTTGTAAATATAATACTAGTATTATAACAAAATGATTACATTGTACAATTAAACTTTAGTGAGTTGTAATGAATGTACATAATCGTTATTATTATGTATCGTGTGGCAACTACTGGACTCGATCGGTTGTTATAGAAATAAACCGATATTTTTTTTTATACAGAATGTTGCTACATGTATAAATACAGTTAACTAGAATGCAGCACTGTTTGCGTTAGTGCACACACACGCATTCTGATCAATGTTTTTTATCTATCTGGTAAAAGCAGCTGTTAACATTACATTTTGTGAACAAAATAACACAAGACACGCATTTAAAAAAGATTAATGAACGAAGGAAAATTTAACTCCAAAAATAGCATTAAAACTTTGATCCTCTTGTGTGTGTGCGTGTTTTTTCTTCATTTCAGAGCCCTTGGTTGAGCGATCTCTCACAGGGAAAGGAGTATGTGGTGTTTCATTCCCGTACCATTTTAATGACAGTTGCTATGGCATTGGCACGTTAGCTAAGACTTGGTCTGAGGCGAGAACTGAATGTGTCATCAGGGGAGCGAATCTCGTTGCATTAGAATCAAATCAGGAGGACGACTACTTGTCCATGCAACTCAGAAGATTTTATCCACCCTATGGGGTAAAAATCCTAACGTTTTATCACCAATTTAACAGTTTTGAGATGTTTGCAACTGAAGTTTATACTGCTTTAAATTTTGCACATATTAATGATATGATGCTTACTGAAAAATATAAGGCATCCATGTTGTTAAACTTGTGAAGTCCATCGGAGAACTGGTAGAGGTTTAGACATGCCTCTGTTTTAATCATTTCTTTATTTATTTTAATAAAATGTGTATAAATGCTCTGTAGAGTTGAGCTCTCTGAAAACCGTATACAGGTATACCATGTATGTGTGTGTGTGTGTGTGTGTGTGTGTGTGTGTTATGTGCATATACATGTATTTGTTATATAAAAGTCCAAATGGCCAAATAAATAATCGTTTTCGAAATAAGGTCAGTTTTCTCTCTCCCCCCTTACTCAATTCTTAATTTCCAAGTCAGACTGAATTGGAAAGTGGCACGTCAGCATACAAGTTTCTTCATTTCATTCATAGGTTGATGCTGTAATAAGAATATAATAAAATGACCAAGTTAAGATAGCAGATCATGGTTTATGAAAAAAAATCCAAAATGGCACCTACAGGTAGATGAACAACTACCCTGTTTTATTAACTGTGTGGGTGAATGGAAGCAAAGACACAATATGTAGAATAATGTACACATTTGTCGGACATAACTGGACATTTAGTTGTGAAACCACTTTGCAGTAAGATTTGCATTAATAGTGAAAAGAAAAGGAATAATAAAAACACATTATGATGAATTTGAAATTTCCATTTTCATTACGTAATAATGTAGAGGAGTTTTTTATGCAATTTTGGAAATTTCCAAGAGACATACCTTCTGGTTTTAATTGGTCAATATTTATTTACTCAGTTATCATGACCTCTGAAGTGACGAAACATGCCTGTTGACTTGCAATCTTACAATTCAATAGGGAGGTGAGAAAATTGTGAAGGTTAAAAGCCTCAGTCACAACCGGTTGTACGGGCTCTTAGGGACTGCTTGCATCCAAATTTTGTGCAGAATCTCAGGTGTCATGGAAGTCCTTCTTACTAAATTTGGAGTATGCAGACAGCCCGTAAGAACGTAAGGAGGATGTTGGACATGTCCAAAAGATTCGATGAATAATCTGCGAACAGCGACGCCGCAGCCGTAACTTGCTTCCCTCGCAAGGAGTTCGATACGCAGTAAGACGTGCGTGTTCCAAGATGCAAGCAATGAAGGAACAGGTGCCCTTTGCGAGTTGAGTGCAGCCCACGCCATCACAGCTAACGAACCGAGTCAAAAGCACGGCGGGGGTGCGTCGCACGTGCTCCCCCCTCCCAAGCCTGGAGTATAAAAGGCGTGTTCACGACGCGCGCTCGTGTTGACAATAAACGTCGATTGTGCAACGTATACAACAATTTTTGAAAAATTCGAATTCTGCTAATTCAGCTTCTAATATTCCTCCAAAAGGCAAGGAAAAGAAAAGCTTAGACAACAGAAAAGAAGGGAGGAGGGGAAAGAAAGAAGGGGAGAACAGGAGGCAAAATTTACGTACGCCGTCACTATGTCATCACAATTGTGTGAGGCAAGTGTGAAGCAAAAGTGGCCCAAAAGGGAACTATTTTTGCCATGCGTTGCATTCTTTTTTAAGTGGTGAGTTCGTGTCACGTACGCAGGTAATAAGACAAACTCAAGAAATGAGTACAATTCCCACGGTCATCACACCTTGCAATAAGCGTCCCTGTTTGAATGGAAATCTCACGTGGCCGCTTCGACTCGCAAGGCAGACTTGCGCCTTTCCATTGCAACCTTTCCTCTACCTCTACAAACTCCACGGCCTCCACTGCGCCCAAAATTCGCAGGGGACGTACGGTCCTAAAATTCGTGGCATACAAATGTCTGGTTTTGCGTTGCGTTTCACAGCATTGTTACAACGTATGTCGCTCCAAGAGTGACTAGGGACATTGACAGTATCAGTATTTGGAGTGGAATTGACTCTGGGGCCAAAACACCAATGGCTGTCTTTGATGGAAATCTGAACCACGTGAAATACAGGAATAATCTGATCTTTGATCCACTTGCCCACCATTTTATAGGGGGCATGCCTCAGGAACAATTTAAGGATACATTATGAAAAGCTCGTCTGAAGAGAGTAATTGTAATTGCAGACAACTTTCAGTACCAAGGGATTGAGTAGCTACTTTGGTCATCAAGTTCGTCATATTTGAACCATGTTGACAATCTGTGGGCAGGTTATTCTTCGCCAAATCAAAGTCTACTGGTCTTACAACAAATCTGAACCAGACTGGACAGGCTCAGGCCGATGTCTTGAATGTTATTCGAAGTCAAACTCTTAGAAACATGTCCGAAGCAATGTCTTGCCGCTTGAGAGCCCTGATAGCAGCCAGATTAGTTCAAGCGCACCAGCGACCTTTGCTTAAACTAAATTCTGACATTAAGGTCCTTGGTGGTGCGTGTAACTCTTTTACAGATGTTAATTCGGAAAATATGAAGATCCAAAATATTGCTTTCAGTGATTTTCATATGACTAAGAATCAGCTTCATATGTTTATTTGCTCCACTGGCGATTTAATTTAAGCACTGATGTCACTGTGACATCAAAGATATTATCAAAATTTATTAAAATACCATTTTAATCTTAATTTGCATTTTGCAGTCAGAAAAATTGGAGAAAAATAATTTGAAAAAATATTCCATATTAAATTTGTAGTCTGTACTATTACTCGTGTTTATCATACTGTACATCTGTACTGTTTATTTCAATGCCCTTATCAGTACATATAACCACAGCGAGCAACACATGTTTTTTTTTAGGAACATGAATATTGTTACTGGACCAGCGGAAAGCAGGTGTTGCCAAACAGAAATGACCTCTGGGAATGGTCATCTAATGGGAAGGGCCTCTCTCCTTACACTCGGTGGGGACCAGAGGAGCCATCATGCACATTAGATTATTGCACATGCATGTGTCTATATGAGCCATACAATTTTGGATGGGCTGCTGCTTCATGTGAAACCAAGTGTTCATATGTTTGTGAGAGAGAACAAATATAGGACAGTGAAATGTGCTCTCAACAAGTACACTGTACTTCATGACATAAACTCGATTCACGATGATGACACATTAAGTATTCAGTGTAAATCACAAGCAATACCAATCGACTGTAAGCAGAGGTCTTAAAAACACTGACATTGTAATAGTTCTCTCTGATTTCTTCCTTCGGTATAACTTCTCGGAAAATACTTTTGCTGAAAAAATAAAATAAATCAGATGCTCATATCTAAGATTTTGAAAGGGTCAATCTGTAATTATCCTTGTCACTGTCACAGCTGCCCCGACGAGGAAACCCCAGAAGGCGCCATGCGGTTAACGTACAGTTACAACAGTATATATACTAACATAATGAGAAATTGAATCTTATGTTGGTTCTTCTTGAAACCACGCTTCTATCTCATCACTTATTTATCGTCAGAATTTATTTTTACAACTATTTTGCGAGCTGTTGAAGTGCGTATTGGGCTCTATTTCGCGAGATGCCAGTCATACTTTGACGTCATATTCTCCAACACAGAAGCAAGTGAAGGTCTAAAAANCATACAGACCGTTTAATGTACCTGGTTATTTTTAAACGGGGCGCTGAGGTCTACATGTACAACTTTACCACCGCCACATACACACCTCCTACTTTGTTTGCGACAGAACCAAGTTTTCAGTCCTTCAGCCAGCCACTCTTTGCCTTGTCGAATAAAGACAATTTTGATATACGACGACTCCCCAGGCAACTTATGCGTGCAGGTATGGGGATTTGTTAACTTTTGATGAACGAATTCGGAAGGACAGAAATGTTACAGGTGTAGACAGAAGATATCCGATATACAAATATATACTTAAATATATTAAATATATGGCCTACAAAATGTTTATTACCGAAACAACTGACAAGTCTTTTTGGAAAAAAAAGATATTTCCTCCATGAACAAAGCAAGTAAGAATATCAGAACTTACCATAAAAATAAAGTTGAATTGTGTTTATAATATGTATATAGCAATGACAGTTTGAAGCTTAATAAATATTACATGTACAAGTACTAGTAGTGATTTATTTGGTCTTTCATTAGTTCATTAATTCATTTATCCAACTCTATCTCAATTCAATCAATCAATAGCTAAAATGTACACGAAAGTTAAGTCACTTTAAAAAATCATTGTTGGCAAGTTTTTATACATTAAATCTCCGTATCAGAGTAGAGTGATCAAGGTAGAGTGAAGCCACCGCGCATTAAAGGCCAATTAACACTTGGACGATCACTTAATTGCGACCATGCACAGCTTCGATCTTTATCTCAGCGAGCTAGGGGTTGGCTCTTTTGTTAGCAGAAAGTAAATCGTGTTAATTACCCTACGGGGCAGGGCATGGTACTATTGTTAACAGAAACCAAACAGCTCATGGATGACAATGTTATTTCCATCGTTACCGTGCCAGGCCGTATGAACATCCCGCAGGGACCCGCAGAGTAAGTAAGGTTACTTTCCGGCGGCACTGTACCAAGGTAAGCACAAAATCGCAGATATATGGGAAAATGAGCCATACATTGCTTTCATCTCAACCTAATGGTGAAATTCCTGTGTATGTTGTACAAAAAGAAAACAAGGAGGGTAAAAAACGTGTGTTGTATAGAAATTTACTTCTTCCAATTTCTGAACTTGCAAAAAGACCTGTACCCAGAAAGAGAACTTCTAAACGAGACACGGATAAAATGCTATACACAGTCAGAGAGTGTTCATTAAAGTTCGATGCTGAAAGTGGGGACGTTACAATCGATGATGATGATCTGTTTTTTCCTCTCAATCAACGTTTACTCCCCGAGGATAGAGAAGGTTACAAATCAAGTAACGTGAGAGATGAATCTTCAGAGAATTAGTGGGGGAGAATTAGTGAAGATACCGAAGATACAACGGATGTTCAACTGCTGAATGTTGTGGAATAAACTACTGATGAAGTCGCTGTTGACCGACCAATTCCTGCTCCACGGATGAATAGCAGAGTAAGAAAACCGCCAGCGTGGACGAGTTCTGGTGATTTTATAAGTTACTCGCAAATTGCCGAGTCGGAAGGAAAGACAGACTGGAAAGCCAGAGTTACAATGTTGAGAAACTTTGTGAATGATGTAATATTTATCGGACATAAAAGTACACTTTGCGAAGATATTATTAGACTGATGAAGGATAATTGAAGTTGAAATGTCTTTTGAAATCTACTAACAGTGTGTTGTTATTTACGTGTGTTTGAATGTCGAGGCGACATTTCAATTGTTGGGGGAGAATGTGACAGTGTGGTATGATTGGTCACATTTTCTGTATACTTCTGTGTTGACTGTCGTGACTGTGCTAAGTACTTCTCGAGTGCTCTCCATCTCTTTATACATGGTCATCTTGACATCTGGTCACACATCACGTGACCGTTCGATATCTAAAGCCTTAGCCTTCAAGCACTGAGACGACAAAAAGGCTAACAGTACCTTGTGTTGGGTGAGATGGTTGATGTAGTATTTCAGTTTCTTTTCGTATCTTTTCGTATATTCCTATCGTACAATGTATTTGTATTTGCTAAAGAAGTGTTTTCACCGCTGTTATTCATTTCTCTTTTAGACTTAGATTACAGACATCCTCTTGTTTTGTAATTCGCCGTTTCAGTCATTAAACAACACCCTCTCGGACACAGGGGTAAGAACAAGTTCGTGCTTTATGTATTAACCCATATACGTA